>JAXGGA010004373.1:0-89229 GCA_038373865.1 Uloborus plumipes
CGGAGTAGAAAGAAGGAGAGAAATGTTCTACGGATGCGCTAGTTTGAAAGTGGCAACGAATTCTCACCCGCCGCCAGAGGACGCTAGCTCAAACGCTCCCTCTCTCCTATGGGAATCAATGTAAATGATACTGAATCTGTCATCTTTTTAAATGCTGCTATGGGAAAGAAAAAAATTTTTTTTTCAACTGGATTTTGGTGTAAACCATCGATTAACATTATGAACTAAATATGACTTTGATCCCACTGAAATTTTGCTGTATTTTTTAAGAAAGATGTTTAATCGACGGCATCTAGCTACTTGCCAAATTTGACATATATGCGACTGTGTGACATTTTCTTTGCATTGTACGATATAATTTTTGCTGAGAATCAGTTCTCTAAATTGTTGATAAATTAAGCATGAAGCAAAAAATTAATTATGTCAGTATTTAATTTTGTTATCAATTAAATATATTTAGTAGACAAAATAATTATTAGTTTAAATATATTTATTAAATATATTTAGTTCATAATGTTAATCGATGGTTTGAGCAAAATTCCAATTAAAAAAAAATATTCTTTCCAACAGCAGTCTTTAAAAAGTGACAGATTCTGTCAAAGAATACGGCACCTATTTTCGTGGGATGAAAATCATATTTAATTCATAATGTCAATCGAAAATTTACACCAAAACTCCAGTTGAAAAATTTTTTTTTCTTCCCCATAGCAGCATTTAAAAAGATGAGATTCAGTATCATTTACATTGATTCCCGTCGGAGATAGGGAGCGTTTGAGCTAGCGTCCTCTGGCGGCAGGTGAGAATTCGTTGCCACTTTTAGATAGCAGAGATATAGCTCCTCCTCTTTAATCTCCTTGGTTCAGATCGTCAAATTTTTTGAGTTGTTGAAAATAAAAAAAAGTTAATGAAAATACTCTGCCAATCGAATAAAGTGGTTATGTACAGTATGTAAATGGGTCATTCTAGCCAAAATGATACAAATCAGTCCGGAAACTTATGATTCTTTTAAATCAATTTTAATAATTACCATCAACTAATTATGTTTTTAATTGTTTCTCCATTTGATTATGTGTAATGAAGTATTAACTGTTTGAGCATGAGCCTTTTATTAAGGACTCAAAAAAAAATTCTTTAAGAAGGGGAAAATGACTTGTCCCAAATTCAAATTGCTTGAATTTAAAATGCGATTTGAGATTAAGCAAAATAAATTACACTCTGCACTGCACAAAAAATGCTTCTGACACCATTTCTGCTAATTCCTACATAAATAAATAAAATTTCCTGAAAAAGCACTATTATTTATCGATGTCCCTAGATTTTGTATGTTTCGAATTGTCCATTCTGTTACAAACCTTTCAGAAATAAAAGCAACAATTGCGTTCAATCTGTTAATTTTTTAAGTAAGTATAAATAGTAGAGCTGCCATAATTACTTTGGGACATTGATTTATACAGTCAGAAACCAAGATTGGGGGGGGGGGGGTGTCATTCTTTTCTTATGATAGTTAATTTCAACTGTTGGACATCCACTCTGTTACAATCATATTAATGATGAAAAAGATGTATATATATATTTTTTTTGAATTGCAGACAGAATTAGTTTTCAATGTTTATTTCATTTTATCCTTGTTCTGTAATTGTAACTCTTCTTTATTGTTAGATAAGTATTTTTAAAGGCTGATTTGTCCACTCTGTTACACAAAGTAGTCAAAATAATAAAATCCCTTCAGGAATGACTCATGTACAGGCCATTTACATTTTATTATGCACAAATTCACGAAGTATCATTATAAAAAAAGATTAGTTGGTGGAAATTATTTAATTTGATCAACTTAACTCGACAGTTTCGAACATGATTTGTACCATCAGACCTAGATAAAATTTTATACTGCCTGCAAACACATATAATTAAAATTTTCTGCAAAAAACTGAAGTTCTTCAGTCTTATATGGCTAGCAACAGTAATAAAATTATTAAATTTAAATTTTCAACAATTCAAGTAATTTCATCTTGTAGTTGTATACAGGGGCTGAAATTCAGGGCAGGATTGTGTCATTCTGTGAATTTTTCAGACCCCTGCTGGAAAAGTGTCCTGAAAGGAATACAACAAGTTTGGAGAGGATTCTCTCCTCTGAAATCTCAAATTAATGGTTTGAATTTTACTCACTGTGTATATATGTCAGGGACCGCGCTAAGGATTTTAAGTTGATAGCCAGTTAATTAGCCAAACGTCAAGAGTTTTAATCAAATAATTTTAATTATTTATTTTTTAATTGTAATACATGTATTTTTCCCTCAAGTCAAAATTTCTGACAATTTTCCATTCGCCAATACTTTAGCCAAATCAGAATTTTTTTCACCGAATTGTTTATTTTATCGCATTTGGCGAGGTGGCAAATGCTTAGCTCGGTCTCTGTATGTATTTATATACAACATATAAAATCATACATTTTGTAAAATTATTTTTTATTTTTTAGGTAATGGAAATAAGGGACAAAATGTAAGTTTTTGTTTCTGTAGTTATGTATTTTTTTTTAAAGCTGTTCTTTGAATTCTTGTCTAACAATCGACTCTTTGCCTGTTGGCATTTATGATCTTAGGCATGATGGCTAGTATTTAGATTTTTAGATGATTGCATTTGTGCAGAAATAAAATGATCCATTCGGAAGCGAAGGGGTGTAAGTGGACTTATAAATTTTGAGGAAAGTATGTGCTAAGTTTAAAGTGTAGGTAGGCTTCTATTGAAAAGTTTTCCTAAATTATGCTGTACTTTTTAAAATTAACTTCTTATATTCAGAGAAAATCTGTGAATGCATTTGATGTTACTGAGCAACTTGATGAAGATGTGAAACAAAGTTTTAGTCATGAACCACATGAGTACTGTCTGAAACTATGTATAGTTTATGAGTTGAAAAAATTGCTCATTACTTCAATAGAGTGTGCATTGTACAATGAAAAATCACTGTTGAAACTCTTTCTGAAGTCTTTTTTTTTTGAAATAACTGCTCATCAGTTTGACTTATCATTAAATATACAAGCTCTTACATGAATGTCCCAATAATTTGTAATGCAATGAATGGGAACAGTTTTTCTCTTTGTTCTCTCCTCAAATCTAAAAGTTGTTATTGACAATATTTTAGAAAGGAGATGGAACATAAACTATGGAAAGTTCAGTCAATAATGAATTCTGACATTTTGAGGTGTATTTTTTATCAGCATTGATAAATGGCACCCTTTACTCATAACTCATTAAAGCAGCATGTTCCATTCGAGCCAGATGCTGTTGGTCTTGAAATAATCAGTTACGAATTGCACTAGACTGGTAACTTTTAAGGTAAAAGATTTTCTCCAATGCAAAATGGAACTTAAGATTATTAAAAAATATATAGGTACATGCAGGCAGATGTTGTAGAAGAGTCTGGAAAATATGGAAGAATTTCGAGGGATTTGTGAAATAAAATAAAAAGTGATGCAGATAATAATTTTCTTAGCTTTGTGATCACATGTTAATATTAAAATAGCTGTGTCGACCTGTCAACCCTCTCATTAATGTTGTGAAAGTGACAGATGTGCGCACAGACCTCATCTAGATCATAGATTGTCTCAAACAGATTTTTTTTATTTATTTGCTACTCGAATTTCATATGTTCTCACAGAAACATGTTCAAAATAAAAGTTCTGTGTGGCAATGATAAATTTGGTGTGGAATTACCTAGATTATTTCTTAATAACTAGCTTTAATTATCATCAGCTTCTGTTTGCTGTCCCTGAACCCCTATTAACCCCTTACCTGCCGAGGAAAACTGACGAGATGCGCTCCCCAGTGCCACCGTTTTTCAGACAGGCGCGCATAGTTATGCAGTTTATTGGATTTTAAAAAAGAGGTTGCATTTTGCGATAAAAACCTTTGTTACTTTCACAGGAAAAAATCAAAGTTGAATGTTTAGAATAACAGTGTAATGAAACAGATGTTATAATTTATCTACTGTGTGAAATTTCCTAAAACAATGTTGAACACATAAACCAACATCACATTCATTGCATTGATAACGGGTTTCACGAAGAATTTTTGCTTTTGAGCAAACAATACATTTTCTCGATGCATTTTTAAATGTTTCATATCCAGTCGTATCCAATGTCGGGCGTCTTTCAGAGAATAGTCGCAATCAGAATCCTCTTCATCTAACGCAGTGGTTCTCAACGGGGGCGATACCACCCCCCTGTGGGCGGTGGGAAGATGTTAAAGGGCGGTAGACATATTTTGGGCAGTAGGGGGGCGGTGGACATATTTTGGGCAATAAGGGGGTGGTGGGCATATTTTGAAATGTTTTTGTAAAGAACATGTTTCGGGCAAGGGCGGCAGGAAATCATCTGCTTTTATGTCGCCAAAGGAAAGCTTTAACAGTTATTTTCGTGGGTTTTCTCCCGAACCCTGATCTTTCTCCAAATGTCATGAAGGATAGCCTAAAATTTGCTAATAGCACTTGAATTTCAAAAAGGGTTTTCGAGGTGTATGTGGGTGTGGGTGCCCCCTTCCATAACCTTGCCACCTAAAATAGTCAAAAAATGGGCTTTATTAATGTCCATTTGAAAATTTTTCGATGAAGGGGGGGAATCTCTAACTATTCGCCTCTTCTCCAATCGCGACCAAACAGAGCCTAAAATTGCGTTTTTACGAGGTCAGTTTCTAAAAATGTCTCGATGGGAACAACCTGACTTGACAGACTCTTTGCCCTGTTAGAGCAACACCAAAGATAACTAACAATCGCGTTCTTCAGAGTTTTAAGTTAGCGTTTTTTATACAGTCGATCCCGCTTATTTGAATATCGATTAAAGGAATATCCCGCTTAATATAATACATTTTCAATGTACCAAATCGTTATAATGCATTATTTTCATCCCGGATAATGGAATATCCCGCTTTTTAGAATATTTTTCCGTGGCAAAATGGCTATTCCATTAAGCGGGTTTGACTGTACTTCAATTTCAGAGAACTCTGAAAATAGCTCTGACTCCCTAACGTTGTTAAACTTAGCCTTAAAATAACTTCAATTTTGAAAAATCATTAAGAGGGACCTCTTTCTCTCTAGTTAACGTTACCAAAAATTGCCTAAAATTGCGTCAATTTTAAATGTTTCACCTGGGACGGAATCTGAACCAAAGTCTCAACACTACAAAAAATAAGACTGAGGAAACTGCATTTTTAAGACTTCGTTTTCCAAACTAATTTCGGTCGATATCCTTAATATCTCACCTCCATCTTTACTCTCATCTCGCCAAAGGTATGCTTATAACTCTTGTTACCTTATCTCACCTTCGCAATTACCTACTCAAAAAGAATTTCTTTGAAATTAACTTATCTTGTAATTTGTAAATTCAACTAATTTCAGTTTTTTTTTTTTTTTTTTCTGAATTAAAACTTGATTTATGATCTTTAAGGGGACTGGTATGGGTCATACTTTCAAGTCTTTGTCGCTCCTGGGAAAATTAGAAGGTCCGGCTTTGTTATTGTCCTTCCACAGTAAAATCCTATATCCTTAGGAGATGTGTATGGTATATAGTTGCAAGTAAATAAGAACAACACTGTGCACAATGTTTGGAGTCGGATTGGTCAAGGAACTATTTGAACGTAGTGTATTTTTCAAAGTATGTTTGTTTTCAAATAAAAATGTTGAAAACGGTGCATTTTTATTTGCACTTGATTATCACCATGCACTTATCACTCTGACAAACTCTTTTGAGAGTTAAAAAAAAGCCCCTCCCCCTTCAAGTTTTTTGTCCGTTCTCAAAGGGGGCGTTGAAACAATTTTCAATCCTAAAGGGGGCGGTAGCTGTAAAAAGGTTGAGAACCACTGATCTAACGTATTATCATATTTCGACTTCTATGATCTCTTGTAGGTACAAGTCAAAGTCAGAGGTCTAGACTGAGACACTGTTAGAAATAAGCAGTTGTTACTTGCATTTTGCAACCAAACATTTTGATTTAACATTTAGATTTATGACCCTATTTGCAAAATTTAATGCAGAAGGTTTTAGATCAGGTAGAAGTTTTCCTTTCCTTATTCATGGTGATCCCAACCAATGATTGGCCAGAAGGAAATTTGTCGAAATAATTCTCAAATGCCAATCAATTTTATCTTAAAATATCATTTTCTCTAGTATATTTTACAATTATGCAATCTGCAGTGTGTTGTCGTCTAACATACAGCAGTGCATATTGGCAGTCTGTGTTTTTTTTTCGTTTTCAATTTTTATTTGGGTATTTAATTTGTTAACAGAGGCACAATTCAATTTGACACTTAGAAACGTATACTGGGTGCCATCATAACGCCTAGCTTTAAATTTTTATTTCTAACACTGGACTGAGATGAGGTTGGCTATATAGAGTAGCTATCCATGGCTACTGAACAATACTTTAATTTTGATGTGTGGATACAGATAGATTTCTTCCCTAGACGATTTTCTACTTCATTTCCTTTGTTTTCCATATTTGAAAATCAAATTTGTAGAACTCCAACTTATCCTTGCTTTTTTGCTGACAAAATAAATTTCCAGACAATACCAGGTTTTCCCTGAACCATATGAATCCCCTTAACCCTTTAACTGCCCCTGGCGTATCTGGGAAAAGAGGAATATTCGTTGCTAATAGAGTTGTTAGTCATTTCGTTTGGTGCAGTTTGTGTAACACTTGTTACTTTGTGCGCTCAAATTTCTGAGAAAAAGTATTAATTGTTTCAAATTGTCGAATGAAAAACAAAGTTCTTCTGAGATGTATATGTTAAATCGCTACCTATTAACCATATAAAACTGCCTGTATGCAAATTGAAACGAGTCCGTTCATGCAGCTCTAAGCATGTTGCATGCTAAAGAGTCTGTTTATGTGGCTGAAAGTATGATGCACGCTTCAACGTTTTAAAAAGTTTAATAAAGGTACAGTCCATTTGCTAGTTGTGCATTGTGCGGGTTTATTACTTGTGAACCAGCATAGAAAAGAAAAGAAATGGTAACAGTATATGTTGTCTGTTCAGGTTCATGTGTTGTAAATAATACAGTTGAACCTGTGTGCCCCCCCCCCCCCCCCAGTTGATTTGGGATGACTTCAAATAATGACAGCATAGCTGTCGAAAATTTAAAGAAATTTGAATTTTTTTCCTGAAAATTCAGAAGGATCTTTTCTGATGGTAGAAACATATCATTCATTAAATAGAAATAACAAGGCTCACTAGTCAAAAAAAATCTGCTACCAGAAAAGTCTACTTGTTATATTTTATTACTTTTCTCAGAATGTTGATTTTAAAATTCCTGCAATTTCAAAACAATGCATTGTCAATACAAAGCAAGATCTTTTGGGTAGTTATAGATGTTGAAAGATTTTAAATCATCTTCCAATTTTATAAGTTCAAAGGAATGCGGTTGATTGGAAATGCATAAGTACCAAGAGAAACTTTTTTTTTTCTTTTTTGTTCATTAGAAAACTAAAATTTAAGTCATAAAAAGTTTAAGTGACAACTGACAAACAGTAACTAGCAAAATTGTCCAGTTATTTTACTAAGATAAAGAAAAAACACTACGGAATTAAATTCATGCCTATAGGTTTTTTAAAGAAAGGAATAAATACCTTAGTCCCTAGCTTCTGAAAACTGAATTTCAAGTTTTCCAGGATCGAAGCACAGTAGAGAAAACGTCCGAATAGTAAAAGGAAAAAGTATTTGGGGATTCTTGTGAGATAGCTTTACTCACTAATACAGTTTTTTTAGTTGTGCAGTTATTTCTTTCTTTTAATTAAAGGAGAAAATTGTGTAAACGGAAGTAATGGCAAGAGCTTTAAGTGCTTTCCGGAAAACTATCAGCTTCTTCTCCGTTTCTCTTTTCTTTGAGAGAAGGAGTGAGAGAGAGAAAAAAATACTACCAGAAACTAAAGTCCATTTGTCTGAGAGTTCCAATTACTTAAGTGCCAGCAGCCGCGGATGGAGCACCCCGCACCGGCCCGGGCGTTTATCACAGAATGGCCCCTGATATATAAAATGTTCGTAAATTTTAATTCAAAATTATGCTTTCTTTTGCATTTAAAAATTTCAATGATGAACATGCAAATTTACACACAAACCAAACATTTTTTTTCTATGTAATATAAAACCACTATGCGTACACAAATTCAAAAAATTTACTACTACAAATGTTTAATACTTACAGAATATACATAAATATAAATAAGTAATTGAACATTGAAATAATGGTACACTATTACTACGCATTCGATCGCGTACTGCTTCTCGTAAGAAAAATTGCGACAAAGATCAACTAATGGAACTTGAACACTGATCTGGCTGTTCATAATCATTTATACAAAATCTTTTGCTGCATAGAAAGTAAATCCATTTTTAACGCACATTTCAAAAGCTTGAAGGCAGACATTGATTTTGAAATTTCTTACACTCAACTGAATATATACACAGGATTGAAATAAAGCTATGGTGTCTCGTATATGTTTGAGACCTTAACTGGGGCAAAATATAATTATGTGAAAATGGGGAGAGTTATAAATTTAACACTGATCGATCTTTAAATTTACATTTACGCAGAAATGTATCCCCCACCCCCTCCCCTACTGAAAGTAAATCCGTTATAAGCATACTTTTTAGGAACTAATAACATGACGATAACATGTTTTAAAACGTACAGTTTCTGTTTTTATTTTTATAACGAAGTAGTTAAAGAAAATTCATTAAGTAAAGATGATGAACTTTGAAACGGTTTATTTATTCGTCAACTAAAAAGGCTGCTTAGTAAAACGAAAGTGAAGACCGAAAGTTTAAACTGCGTCTCAATTGACTTACTTTTTTTTATATCTAGCTTGAGTTTATTCATATACAACAATTAAATATAGTGACAACACATTTTAGGATGTACAAATGTTATAGTTTTATGTGAATTAAATAAGCAGTTCAACAATGTATGCACATTTGTAAAACATAGAAACGCTCAGCATTGAAAAAAAGATGCAATATTTAAGACACCTTCAAGCGCGTACTGCTTTCTAAAGAAAAAAAGAGAAAATATAATTTCGTGAAAAAGAGGGAAATTTTGAAATTTAACACTGATCGATTTCTAAACTTATATCTATTCTCAAACTTTTCATTCCGATCGGAAAAGTTATTTACAAACTTTTCAGAAACTAACAACATGATGACAAACTGTATTGTACGTAATTAATTAAGTAGCATGTGTATAAAAATGAAAAAAACCCTATATTGAACTAGCTTTACAATACTTAACAACTATTGAGAGTGGCGTACTAAAAACAAATCTAATTCTGTGAAAATTTAGCAATGATGAACCTCAAAATATCCATACTTTTCAGAAACTGACTACATATGAAGGTAACATATTTTATAATATTTATTTACAATTATTATTTTAATGAATATGAAGCACACATGATGCAAATAATATATACAAACTAAATTATTACCTTTTCCTTTTTTTCAACTTAAAAAAAATGTTACGTAAGTAATTTTTTTAAGTGAAGACAGGAATTTTCACAGTGACGAACATTTTAATTCAAGCCTTGAAGGATCTTCCTTAGCATTAAAAGTAAAACTGTTAATTATACATAATAAAAAAACAACCAGCAAATTGTTCACTTTGATTAACTCAAAAAGCTGCATCGGGGAAAAAAAGAAAAAGTATGACATTTTAATGACATTGGAAAGCAATATTTTGCATTAAAAATGAAGAAACTACTTATACATATGTACAAAATGGCATACTTTTAAAGATAATACAGGTTCTATAATTGAATATGTAAAACTAAGAAATAACACTTCTGATTCACAGAGTGGCGACAAAACTAAGACTTAAATTTGAGAAAAAAGCTTTTGAAGGAAGAAGTTGTTTTAAAAAGTGCACTGTAGCTTAGAAATATGACAATATCAATGTAATAACTATTTTTTTAGAATTTCGCTTTTTAGAGCAATCTTGTCAATCACTGCTTCATTATCAATATTTTGCAAAGAATCTTTTTCTATTTTCATGAGCATACATGACTCTAGCCGTTCATCAGCTAAATTATTACGTATGATAGTTTTTATGAGCTTTAAACTGGAGAAACTTCTTTCGCAAACCACTTGAGTAATAGGTAGCGTTAACAAATATTGATATGCAGTAGTTAAAGCTGAATAACAATCTTTGAACAAGTTGTACTTAATGAGTACTTTATAACAGCAACTAACGCAATTTTGACAGTTTTTACAAAAAATGGAAGCAAGCTTTTCATCAATTTCATGGTCTGATTATTTTTCATCATCACTGTTTTCTTGCTCTTGCGACTCATATATTTCATATTGATTTTTAATAATTTTTCTAAGCTTAGGCCAATTTTGAGCGAAGTTAGTGTATTCTTCCTCTAGTCGTTCTGGAGTTGCAGCTTCATTAAATTTTGCAATTTTTTTAGATAAGTACTCAAAAGATGTTTTTGGAACTAAAGGTTTCTCAGTTGAAGAAAAAGTGTCTAGTGAGAGAAACAACAAATTTCGGCCTAACTCTACATTTTTGTTTCCGTTTTGCCGCTTGCTACGATTTTATGAAATGAAACGGCACAAACATATTGTTTTTTTAAATAGCGTAAGTGGTAAAATTCAGACAGGCCGCTTGTTGTAGCAAAGAGGAAAAAAAAACAAAAACACCACAAGTTTTAAAATTTAGACCGGCCGTCCGGCCGACAAAAAAAAAAAAAAAATTAATAATAACGCTACAAGTTTTAAAATTTACACCGGCCAACCGGCCGACTAAAAATAAAAAAAAAACCGCCACAACTTAAAATTAGACCGGCCGTCCGGCCGACTAAAAAAAAAAGAACGCCACAAGTTTTAAAATTTAGACCGGCCGACTAAAAATAAAAAAAAAAAAACCGCCACAATTTGTAAAATTAGACCGGCCATCCGCCCGACTAAAAAAAAAAAGAACGCCACAAGTTTTAAAATTTAGACCGGCCAACCGGCCGACTAAAAATAAAAAAACCTCCACAATTTGAAAAATTAGACTGGCCGTCCGGCCGACTAAAAAAAAAAAAGAACGCCACAAGTTTTAAAATTTAGACCGGCCGACTAAAAATAAAAAAAAACCGCCACAATTTGTAAAATTAGACCGGCCGTCCGGCCGACTAAAAAAAAAAGAACGCCACAAGTTTTAAAATTTAGACCGGCCAACCGGCCGACTAAAAATAAAAAAAACCGCCACAATTTGAAAAATTAGACCAGCCGTCCGGCCGACTAAAAAAAAAAAAAGAACGCCACAAGTTTTAAAATTTAGACCGGCCGACTAAAAATAAAAAAAACCGCCACAATTTGTAAAATTAGACCGGCCGTCCGGCCGACTAAAAAAAAAGAACGCCACAAGTTTTAAAATTTAGACCGGCCGACTAAAAATAATAAAAAAAAAACCGCCACAATTCGTAAAATTAGACCGGCCGTCCGGCCGACTAAAAAAAAAAGAACGCCACAAGTTTTAAAATTTAGACCGGCCAACCGGCCGACTAAAAATAAAAAAAACCGCCACAATTTGAAAAATTAGACCGGCCGTCCGGCCGACTAAAAAAAAAAAAGAACGCCACAAGTTTTAAAATTTAGACCGGCCGACTAAAAATAAAAAAAAAAACCCGCCACAATTTGTAAAATTAGACCGGCCGTCCGGCCGACTAAAAGAAAAAAAGAACGCCACAAGTTTTAAAATTTAGACCGGCCGACTAAAAATAAAAAAAAAAAACCCGCCACAATTTGTAAAATTAGACCGGCCGTCCGGCCGACTAAAAAAAAAAAGAACGGCACAAGTTTTAAAATTTAGACCGGCCAACCGGCCGACTAAAAATAAAAAAAACCGCCACAATTTGAAAAATTAGACCGGCCGTCCGGCCGACTAAAAAAAAAAAAAAGAACGCCACAAGTTTTAAAATTTAGACCTTCCGACCGGTCGACTAAAAATAAAAATAATCGCCACAATTTGTTTAATTAGACCGGCCGGCCGGCCGACTAAAAAAAAAAAAAAGAACGCCACAAGTTGTAAAATTTAGACCGGCCGAACCACAGGCGGCCCACCGGGAAAATGCCCGGCTGCCCGCCGGCCCCATCCGCCCCTGAGTGCCAGACAGATGTACTTTTGTTGTAACAAATAATTTGAATATGTTCCATAAAGGTTTACAGAAAAAAGGGGGCATTGGACTGCAGATGTTTGGCCCCTAATATGGATCACAATAACCAAAATCTGTATAGATGGTGCTTCCACCTATTTGTATGTGTGTGGCTATACTGAAGTTGATTTCTACCCTTATAATGCTCATTTAAAATGTTTAAGAGATAAGATGCTTATTTGGCTTTAAATTTGGAACTAAATGTTGGGTTCGGGTTTTCAGAGCCGTATTTAGATTTGTTAAAATATCACTATTTTTTAAGCTACCGAAAAATGTTATAAAGCTATAAATAAAAAAAGGGGTGTGCCATCACTCTTGGAGGGGCGCATTCACAGCCAAATTATCTGCACATTACGGTCTGTCTCAGAGAAAACCCAGCGGACATTTCGTTAATTAAATAGTCTAAGAATTTATTCTAGTTAATTATTACGTAGCTAAAGCAAAAGCAAGGATTCCGCTTGGGAGGGGGGGGGGTGATTATGGTGCTGACTACGCCATTGAAATGTTTACAGAGGGTGCTTTAAGAGGGTATTGGTCTCTTATGAACACAATGTTGATGTTTATTTCTGCAACATACACTCAGGCACATTGAAAATAGCGACCCAAGAAGAAATCGTCGGATTGATCAGCGACTGCGTCTACAGTGGTGCCAAGCCAGATCAATGTGGAATGTCACAGATTGGCAAAACGTTGTGTTTAGCAATGAGTCTCGGTTTGTTTTAGGGACTAATGATAGCCGTGTACGGGTGTGGAGGCGCCCAGGTGAGCGATACGGTTCCTCCCACACTTCTACATCACACTGCCCGCACAGCTGGTGTAATGGTCTGGGGGGCCATATCCTATGATAGCCGGTCCAATCTAATTGTGATGCGTGGAAACTTAACCGGCCAATGTTACGTTGATGATATTCTTCGACCCCATGTAGGACCTTTAGTAAATGGCCTCCCAGGGGCAATTTTCCAGCAAGATAATGCTCGTCCGCATACAGCAAGAGTTGCTCAAGACTTCCTACGTCATTTTCAGACTCTTCCATGGCCGGCCCGCTCCCCCGACTTATCCCCTATAGAGCATGCGTGGGATCAGCTAAAACGTCAGATGCCATCGTGTCACTCTGTGCGTGATTTGGAGTTGGCTGTTACAAATTTGTGGGCCCATCTGCCTCAGGACAACATCAGGCGTCTAATCAACTCAATGCCGGACCGTGTGGCGGCATGTATTGCAGCTAGAGGTGGACCAACGCGCTATTGAAGTTGCTCTGTATTTGTGTCCTTGCACACCCTGTATTCGTTCAATTGTCTTGATTTTGAGATCAAGTAAAACTCTCATCTGTATCGTTATGTGTATTAAATTTCATTTCAATCCGATGCTTTCTGCTTAGGTCGCTATTTTCAATGTGCCTGAGTGTATTTTGCTAAAACGAAATTAAACAGTTTTTTAATGTTGTAAAGAAATAATAATGTATTCCTTAAGAAAAGGGCAATATCTGTTTTTATGTGAATACGTAGTAACATTTTTATTTTTCTAACCCATTTCTTGTTCCAAAGGATGTTAGAGATTTTTCCCGTTTTATGAAGATTTACGCTAAAAACTAAATGAAAAAGAATAAGTAAATAAATGCAGTATTAAGTAAACAAATGAAATTAGTATTAAGCTTTTAAAGTTCTTTTAAGAAATCTTAGGTTTAAAAAAAAATGGATGAAAAAAATAAGTTAAATTTTAAAAAATCCAATGATCAGGTTTGACTTTCTGGGGTGTTTATTTTGTTTAAAAGAAATAAGTAAGAATTTAGTTGCTTAAATTTTAGCTATTTTCAATTTTTTCTCCATAAATACTTTTGTTGGGAGATGAAAATTAAACAAATTGCTTTCTTCCTGCACTTGTCTTTTCCTACCTGTTTCTATCAAGACGTACAGGTGGAGAAATAAATTCTTAACTGCCCCCCAGCCAGTAGTTCATTTATATATGCATCTAGCGTAGCCTTTCATTTCTTAACCTTTTAACTGTTTGTATTTTTTGGGTTTTCGGACCTTAACTCATATCGATTGCTAACGACTTTTTGATGAGGGGAGGTTACTTACCCTCGGTTGGATCGAAAAATAAACCAGTTTCAATTGCCCTTTTCATGTTTGTCAACTGGGTTTTCGGCGATTTACCGTCATCGGGCAGTGACCTCTTGCGTCATTTTTTTTTCTTTTTTTCTTCTCTCTTTGGGCGTGAATTTTCTTTGACCTAGAACATTGCAATTCCCAGAAGCTATCAAGAGCGGTTTCCTTTGCTTTTAATTGCGACGATGTGTTTACTTGCCCATCGCCAAACCTCTGGGCATTTGCGTAGGTAGTTGGCGGGACAGTTCCAACTCCCCCTACCACCCAAACTCGTACGTTTTCTTGTTTTCTTTTAAATGCCGATATGCGTTGCCGACTGCATAAATTTCTTGATCGCTCTCATTCAACGTGTGCGGTGGCTAAATATGGATATATTCAAAAATGAATCTGAAAAGAAAATGCAATGGAAGTAAAATTCTGTCCTGAGGGAAAGTAACCTACATGGTAGTCCTATCTGATCTTATTGGTAAAACCTTCCGCTCATTTATGCATGGCATCAAGTCTTCTCTGATCTTACTAAAATAGGGGTGTTAGGTTAAATAACAATAAGGGGAAGAGTAATAAAAAGCATTTTGAGCCGTATCAAACAACGTGGAACGATGCTAATTTCAAATACTATACAGTTTAGTTGAATATGTCAAAAGGACAATAGCAAATGCAAGTTTTAAATTGAAAACTTCGGAAAGTTATCACCCACAACCCATCTACCCTTTTTTAAGTGGAACTGTTCGCGAGTGCTAGTCGCGGCTTTCATTATCAGTTTTTTAGCCTACTTTCCCGTTAAAAACAAAAGAAAGACGAAAAAAGTATTGAAAGTAGCTTAATGCATCTAAAAAATATCGCCAAGTCCAAAAAATATAGCCAAGTTAAAAAAAATATCGCCAAGTCCAAAAAATATCGCCAAGTCCAAAAAATATCGCCAAGTCCAAAAAATATCGCCAAGTTAAAAAAATAAAAAGGTAAAATGAATATCGAAAAATCAAAAATTTGAAAGTAGGGTATTGAGATGGGGAATTTGTGTGTCGGTCGGTGGGTCGGTCTGTCTGTCTGTCCCCCCCCCCTCCCAATAACTTTTGAATGAACATTCCGATTTGGACAAACTTTTTTTTGTTGGAAAGATCTCGGCGAGTACAGCTCATTCCCATATTTGATTTTTCGATTTGAACAATTTTTGGTTCAACTTTGAACCGTTCAAACAATCTGTCCTGCGATGCTAACTTTTGAATGAACAGTCCGATTTAAACAAACTTTTTTTTGTTCGAAAGATCTTTTCAAGGATACTTCATTCCCGTATCTATATTTTCGATTTGAACAATGTTTCGTTCAACATTGAACCGTTCAAACAAGCTGTCACCCCTAATAACTTTTGAATGAACAGTCCGATTTAAACAAACTTTTTTTTGTTCGAAGCATCTCGGCAAGGATACTTTATTACCGTATTTAAATTTTCAATTTGAATATTTTTGGTTCAACATTGAACCGTCCAAGCAACCTTTCCCCACCTAATAACTTTTGAGTGAACCGTCCGAATGGAATAAACTTTTTTTTGTTCGAAAGATCTCAGCGAGTACAGCTTATTCCCATATTTGATTTTTCGATTTGAACAATTTTTGGTTCAACTTTGAACCGTTCAAACAACCTGTCCCGCGATGCTAACTTTTGAGTGAACAATCCGATTTGAACAAATTTTGTTTTACTCGAAATATCTTATCAAGGATACTTCATTCCCTCCCGTATTTACATTTCCGATTTGAACAATTTTTCGTTCAACATTGAACCGCTCAATCAAGCTGTCACCCCTAACAACTTTTGAGTGAACAGTCCGATTTAAATAAACTTTTTTTTTTTTTTTTGTTCGAAGGATCTCAGCAAGGATACTTCATTACCGTATTTAAATTTTTCATTTTAGCATTTTTTCGTTCAACATTGAACCGTTCAAGCTACCTTTCCCCACCTAGTAACTTTTGAGTGAACCGTCCGAATGGAATAAACTTTTTTTTGTTTGAAAGATCTCGGAGAGGTTCATTCCCTTATTTCGCTTTTTGGTTTGAACCATTTTTCGTTCAATATTGAACCGTTCAGAAAAAAATTTAACATTAGCGCCTACGGGGAATTTAAGTTGAATGTTGATCCTGGAACTAAAAGTCGGATTTCCTTCAAACTAACTTTGTAAGAAAATGGTTTTGATAAATAATCTTTGTAAAGTACTTTTCTGAGTAATCTTCTGTGAAGACTCTGATTCCGACTCTGACTCCGCGAACATGGCGGAAATGCAGGCTCAGAAAAAAAATGACTGAACGTGCAGACGATTTTTTGTTTATTTATTCATTTGTTTTATTTTATTTATTATTATATTATTATTAATTTTTTTTTTTGCAGGCGATTTTTTTTGTAACAAAAATTTTTCATTCACGAGGACATTTTATTCTTTATTTATATTTAACAACTGGCAACGGATTAAAAGTGAAATTCGAGACATTTTATTAACGGACGAGTTTTTTTTTCTTTCTTTGATAAAATGTGTTTTGATGCTCATTGTACTTTTATTTATTTATTTATTTTATTATTATTATTATTTTTGAAAACGATGGAGGATTTTTTCTACGGAGGAACTGTAACAGTTACACTCTTTAAAAGGTGCGACAAAACTTTATTTATTCGCTAATTACTTTTTACGTGTCTATTTCATCTGATGAGAGGGGTATATTTTGCTTTTCGAAATCAGCTCTAAGTTCTAAAAAGGTATGTTTGACAAAATTTTCAGTCTTAGATAATCAAGAGAATAATGATCAGATGCGAGAATGCCGATGTCGATGTACGGGAAAGTAGGCTCCTTTAGTTCTTGACAGAACTTCTTGTTATGTTCTTCATCGCGATCGCCACTTTTACAAACAACCTTGCCATAGCTGTGCCTGTGCTCATAAAAAAAGAGCTTAATTTAATACATTATACTTAGGAAAATTTTAGTCTGAATTTACCAGAAGTTCCTGTTTTCAAATCATGTCTTAAGCTATATCGTTTACAAGTGCCGTTAGCTTCGCAGTGGCCCAGACAAAATAGAATAAAACGGGGCATGATAAAAAAAAAAAAAGGTTAAAGGAATTAAAAAGTAAAAGATGTACAAATATTTTACTTGTTGAAGATTTAATCATTCCATTACGCAGAGAAGCATTCCTACTAGATATTTGCATGTTGTTAAAATTATGCAGCATATTGAAACAGTAAGGAAAGTGTTTTTAAAAATGTACGTATAAACTCTTTTTATTCAGAAACTATATGTACGATTACTGATTGCTTACGCTGATCTTTACTTTCATCTCCCCCCCCCCCAAAAAAAAACCCTCCTCGAATAACCTTTTACAAATTTTACACATCAAACACCATAATATATTATGCAGTTCAATTTTTCATATGATGAACAGTTTGTTAAAGTTTGTAATTTTCTTGTTCCATTCTTATTTACATTCTTTTTTTTTTATTTGAATTTCTTCCATCCTTGAACATCAAAATAGTTTGCATTTTCCCCAAATCATTTGAATGTGTTCGTTTTTATGCATAGAGTAGTAATTTTTAAGTAGTTTCATATGTACTATATTCAAGACTCTCCTTGCGACTATTTCAGCCGAAATGTGCTGCAAAAATGATATTTAGCATTCAATTGTAAAAAACGGCGACTATTTTTTTTAAAAAGCGACTGAAAAACAAAAACTCTGCTGCTTTTTCTTTACTTTTTTTTCCTGTGGCTAAAAAAATAAGGGCGTGGGGGGGGGGGGGGGGAGATCGAAAATTTGCTTATAAGTTTATCCTGCTTTCTCGGAGCGGGGAAAAGGGTTGGCGTTTTGCCACTTTAATTCATTATTTTGAAAATAAACGCGTTCACAATTTTTTGTAGAAGATCTCTTTTTGGGTTCACAATTTTTTTACGATGTTTATTCTTGCGATCTCGGCTTTAATAAAGGGATACTTTTTGTCGTCACGATTTTTGCGAATAGCTTATTTCCGTTACTGCAGTTTTTGTTAGCTGTTGTTTTTATTCTGAATGTATGTCAATAAAATTTTGCTTATTTTAATTTTTGAAGCCAGTTATATTTTAAGTAGCCAATTGCAACGTTGATTCTTCGAAAGTGGGCGCAAATTACCACGTGATCGAATATATCACGGATCGTAACGTTTCTAGCTCTTATGCTGTCAATCTTTTACTGTTGTCTTTAATTCGAGATCAGACAATGAAGTTATACCAGAAGGTGTCAGAACTTTTTTTTTTTTTGGTATTCATTTAAAAGCTGGAAAATGTGTTTTTTTCCCGCAATAGTTGTTTAAGGAAATTTGGATTGAGTGGTCCCGCTTAGATAAACGTTATAGCCGAGAAATGTATTTGTCTACGCATTATTGCATAATTATGAGGTTGACATAATTGCTATTAAAAGAAAGACTTTTTTTCAGCCGGCCCCTGCTTTGGAGATTTTTTTTTTAACTTACAGGTTACTCTATTTTTAGTAGCGGACTTAAGTTTGGGCTGCCATTGGCGCCTAAAAAAGTGACTGAAGCTACTATTCTCACACAAAGGCGATTATTTTAGCCAGAATATGGGTTAGATGGTTAGAACAATCGTTTTACAATTAACTGCTAATTGCGACTTCTGCTTTAATGAAATAGCGATTAAAATACATAAAATGTCATCTTTTTTTTGGAAAAACAAAAGAATAAATTGAAAAAAAAATTAACTCCCCCCCCCCCCTCCAAATAAAAAATCGGAAACGTTTGAAATGGCATAGTGAAGTTCGTAGATGCGCCAATAAAATTTTAGGGTATTTTTCTCTTTTGTGGGGATGGTATTGGGTTGTGGTATTTAAGGGTATGCGCCACTCTTGGGGAGGATGCGCTGCGTATACCTGTCATCACCGATTCTTTGCCTTTTTTTTTTCTTCTCCGTGTTTCAGAACGTCAGAATCATATCAATAATTTGGATACCGTTGAACTTTCAAATGTTTTCACCGTGTTCCTACACTCACATAACGAACGAATTCTCTTCCGCTTTCGCGAAAGTTTCACGGAAAGAACTCCGAGCTAAAATCTAAGCAACTTTTCTTTCTTGGCGATTGTCCTTGGCGATCGCTGCTTGGAGGATTCCCCTGCTCCCCAACCTGTTTCTTCCCCCCTCCCTTCTGTCGCAAAGTTCTGGCGGCTTTGGGCTCTTCCCGTCTCGGCCAGTCTGCGTGTCGCCAGCGAGGCAAGATGTTCACCTGTGGCGAGTCCGCCGCCGTCTCGGGACGCAGGGGACTGCTGCCGGCAACAAACAACCTCCGAGTGCGGGACCTGCCATTCGACGCTGCCTGTCTTCTGTCACAGGTGAGGGGGGGGGGGGGGAGGCTGGTACTGGGAGGTCGAAAGGGCGCCAAAAATGTGCAACATAGCTCAGGGGCGGATGTAAGGGAAAGGTTTTTTGGGTTCAAACCCCCTCCAGAATTATTTTAAAACTTCCGAAAAATACTCTTTATTATCCTTTTGTGCTTCTAAAATTTTATTATTACTTTTATTTTTTTTTAAATTTCATTTGAAAATTAAAATAAATAATGCATAACTATGCAAACCACAGTGCTGAATATGCAGTATTTGTTCTTATTGTTATTGAGACTATCATCTCTTACAAAACAATATAGTGTTTTCTTTTAAATTTTAAACACCTGATCTTAACGAATATACTGTCCGGCCGACAGCTTAACGAATACTGTCCATTCCAAGAAATTTTATTCAATTAAGTGGGGAATTTTTTTTACCTTTCCAATTTCACAACTTTTGTCCCAAAACTTAATAATAACAAAGTAATAGATATGTAAAGAAAATAATTAATGCTATTAGTAAAAATATTTTGAAGTAAGCAAAATTAACAACAAAATAGTATAATAATTGAGTATATTTTTTGTATGTACGTATGAAAATCATAAAAAAGGAACTTACACAAATTGTGCTACGAAAAATTTGTTTTTCCACCTTTCACTATTATTTTTTTGAAAAAGTCCACAATAGTGGTTTGCTTGTTTAAGGTCTTGTGGGAACACTTTTATTCGATATTTTTCTCAAAAAAAAAAAAAAAAAAAAATGTTACAAAAGCTGACAAATATTATTTGATTATCCGGGGAAATTATTCGATTAAGCGGGGATCTTTAATACTGAATTTTTGGGGAAATGTTCGGTTCCGGACGGTTTTATTCATATAAGCGGGGTATTCGTTTATCCGTTACCCTATTAAACAGAGGACAGTATATCAAAATTCTTTAAATGTGAAAATGCTGAACTGTATATTTACCCTATTTTATCAATGCCAAAAAATATATGAATTTAAGATATGTGTTACTTAGAATTTACGTACATGCATTTATTTTTTTGAATTCCTAAAAATACCTTGAATTTTAAACAGGAGTGAAATTATGCTGTGTTCATGTTAGATTTTTTTCCCTCATTTAATACATTCGTCATTTTTAACATTTGCTCGTGTGAATACCCTTAAAGCAGCACATTCTCATTAACATAACTTATTGTAACAAAAAGTGACAATACAAGAATGATATACAATTTTATTGATCATATTGAACTCACAAGAAATGTGTTTGATAAAACCCTCCTCAAAATAAAAGTGGTTACAGCCAGGGGTGTCCATCCCCCCAAGATCAATGACGCAAATTCCCCCCCCCCCAAAAAAAAAAAAAAATTTTTTTCACAACCCTCTTGTTCTTTTTTATTTTTACCCCTCTTTATCATTTTATTTGTTTTTTAAATTATGTTTAATTATCTTTTTAAATATTATTCATTTATTTTTTTAAATATTATTCATTTATTTATTTGAATTATAACTATTGGTTTTTATATATTATTAATTTTTTAAAAGTACTAATTGTGAGCAGAATAGAATTGCTTTTTTCCCTTTTTTTTTTCCAGAAATTCCTATCACACACACACACACAATAAAAAAATAAAGAAATTGAAAAAAAAAATAATTAAAAAAAATAAATTAATGAATAATTTTAATTATGAAAAAACAGTAAATAATTTAAATTAAGAAAAACAGTAAATAATTTAAATTAAAAAAAACAATAAATAATTTAAATAAATAAATTAATTAGTTTAAAAAATCCCCCCCCCCCTTTTTTATGGCACAACTTGCGCCATAATCCCCCGCTGTGGGCACCAGGGTTGCCAGACGTCCCGGATTTCAAGGGACAGCCCCGTTTTTTGAAATATTGTCCCGCATCCCGGGGAACCTTGATGCGGGACGGCTAAACTCCCGTATTCTGGCTAGAAGCAGCATTCTACAAAACGAAACATTTTTTTCAGAAAAAAAATGAAGTAAAACAAGAAATGTGAAATAGAATGGTAAGAAAATTGATTGAATTATAATATTTTCCTGTTCTGAAGTAATGTTAGTATTCTATTCATTCAGAGCAGAAATTATTGTGACAATCAGTTCAATAAACGTTCATTGTAAAAGTGGTGTATCTCCTTGTAAATGATTTTACTATGCCTTATTATATAAAAAGCCTTTCTCAATTTTTCAGTTACAAAAGAAATATATGTGTTCAGCTACTATTATTACTAGATTTTTGAATCGATCAATTTCAATCTTTTGAAATTTGCTTCGCTTTTATACTAAAAGATGTAACTAAATGTTATTCCATTTAGCAAACAAATATGCATTTTAAAAACTTGAAGATGCATAATTTTTACAATGAGCGACAGAAATATAAAATACAGGGAGTTTTATGGCATCCTAAAGACCATCAAAACTTAGAAAGAATTATTGCAGCAGTAAAATCTAGTAGCAATTATGATTTTTAAAAAAATTAATTTTCCGAGGTTATATAAGAATAATTATCATGTTATAATATTGACAAAACTGTACAGTTTTTCCCCAAAAGATATTAAATGCTGATTTTTTTTTATTTGTTTTATGTTAACTTCTTATAGTGAGTTCAAGTAGTGGGGTTTAATTCTATGTCTACTCAATTGTAATCAAAATTTTTGTTAATGACTCCTTAAAATTATTTTGCGTTCAAATTTCCCATTAGTACGTCTAGCTTTTTGAAAAAGTACATACTAAACATTAGTCATCAGTAGGAACGACTAAATTGTATCTTTCACGCAAGACAGACCCGTCATTTGGGACATCAGGACGGGTGGTCAATGGAATCCCCTCTGGTTTTGGAAATTAATGTATTTACAAAAAGTGGGCGGGACTTTTGCTTTTTTTTGGTACAATTTACATTGAAATTTGGCATAATTTACCTCTCCCCCCCCCCCTCCCCCAAATTTGAACCGACAAAATTTGAATTGACCTGCGTCAGGAAAAAGGGGGTTAACACGGAAATACGAATTTTTGCAATAATTAGGGGAAAACCTTTCCCCACCAATATTCATGACGAAAAATAAACCATGCAATGGTAAAAAATGAAGTTTTTATTCATATGATTTTTTTTTCTTCTTCTTCTTTATTTAAATTTGTGAGAAACATTTAATATCAAAGTCAAGGTTGCAAAAATTCAAACTTTAGACTTCATCTCTCAATCTCCCCCCCCCCCTCCAAGAGCATGTCCCGTATTTACAGTTCTTAAATCTGGCAACCCTGGTGGGCACCCCTGATTACAGCCCTGACAAAGCTGTTTTATACAGGTTAGGATAGAGGAGATTTGGAAGTTAGAGAAGTTCAAGTTTGCTAGCTTTTTTCTGTGCCAATGTTTTTTAAATTTTCCTACGCCTATGGAACCACAGGCGACTTGTACGGAGGGGCACTTGCTCCTTCACTTTTCAGTGTTAAAATTCTTCAATCGATCTGGAAAAGATTGTTTACATTGTAGATTGATTTATGGTTACTAAGTAAACTTCAATTTTCACAATTCCAAGCAAGCAGATAGATTTTTCTGATGTTATTACTTTACAACGAATTGAAATCAAATTCAATTCAAATTGAAAGGGAAAGTTCAGATTGGCAATGATTTCTTATGCCATTTCCCAAAAATTTTTTGTCATTTAAATAATCATGTTAAAAACCAACCCTATACCCCATATTTCTGAATGTAATAGTTTTTTATATATGTTGGCTACAATTTAGAATAAGATAAAGGACGATATCACAATGCTTGCTTTCTCTCTCATATTGTTCATTGTATTTTGTTCTTATTATATTGGAGCGAAAATTGCCTTGCTTTATTTTTGCAATTTAGAGTATTTTTGCATTTGTGAAAAATGCAACTGTAGCAGAAACCCTGCCACTTATTCAAAGCAATTAAAAGATTCTAATTAAATTATGAATCATGTTCAAAGTAGCAGACTAAATTTTATCGAAGCAAAGCCCTAACATATGGTTTTATCATTTTTAACAATGTTTTTATAAATTTGCTTGAACATAGATATCTTTTCATCATTAAACTTTTTATTTAAGGAGAGTACTCGAATCTTTTAAAGAGAAACATGCACACTGGTTCAGCTCCCCTCTAAAATAAGGATCTACTTTATCTAGTTCTCCATTTTGAATTCAGTTAAGCCCCGAGGCTCAAGTTGACCCATAATGGGGATGCATCATTCTTTATGAGGATAAAAGAGGTTGTTTTGTGATGTTTTTGAGAGAAAAGGCTGGAGAAAACCAATATGCAATACTGACCATATTGACGAGGCCTCTTGTGGCTTTCCGTGGTCAAGATAATAAAAAAATGTCTATTCACCAGATTGATTGCCAAATATATTCGAAGTAAAAAGTAATAATATTTTAATAAATTATCCTTACGGTTTGTTAGAAATTTTTGTTTCCTATTATTTCTAAGATTTAGCCTTTAAAAATACCATAACATCATTTCCTGACAGTAAAAATTGTTCTAGCTCTACGTAAAATATTTTTCGCATACCAGGAAAAATCTGATGTACCAAATTGTTTTAGTCCTATTTCAACACACAGAGTCTTAACTTTTTTTTCGGGTTATTAATAGAAAGTCACAATTGCATAGATTTATTTTCTCCTGCTTTTGTCATTTTATAATATGTAACACTAGGGTAGTAGGGTAGAGCGAAAAAAACAAATTTTTATTTTCAAGTCTCTTCATGATGAGAAAGTTACTATTGGTAAAACTTAAAAATTAAGGGAAAAAAATGAGTGGTATCTTCAGTCTTGCAGGGAGCCTTAAAATTCAAAAAGAATGAGCAATTTCACTGATTCTTTTAATTTTTTAATTTATTCTCCTTCCTTTAATTTATGATACTTTCTTTGTATCTTCATTTTTTTAACTAGGTTACGTGATACTCTTGTAACTGACTTATTGTAGCATTCCATTTTTTTTTTACCCATGTTTTCAATTCTACTTGCCTTCTTTTGAGTGGAGTTTTTGCCAATTTCATCCAAAATGCAGTTTGCTAACTTGTTTGTTTATAATGCTAAGTGAAACCTTTTTTCGTAACACCACCTATTTTCAAATGGTACTACTTTTAACCATTTGAAATAAAGTTAAGATTAAGTAATTGTTGGAGACTGATTAATTTTGACCTCTGAATTGAGAGAAGGCATATTTCATCAGTAGTTCAAACAATGTCTTAAAATGCAATAACTTGTTAAAATGGATTCTTGTACATGCCACTAGATGTATGTTAATTTGAACTTTCATTTAGTAAAAATTCATTTATTTCAATTTCTTGTGGAACTGCAACGAGCTAATAAATTAGGAATCAGATGTCAGATCTGTT
Source organism: Uloborus plumipes (assembly GCA_038373865.1). Taxonomy (NCBI): domain Eukaryota; kingdom Metazoa; phylum Arthropoda; class Arachnida; order Araneae; family Uloboridae; genus Uloborus; species Uloborus plumipes. The sequence goes on from JAXGGA010004373.1 coordinate 25,011, forward strand.
GCACGAGGTTTGAAGGGAAACCATAGCATATTATAGATCTGTTTCATCCTTTCATAGGCAGCTGGTGCTCTGAAAAGGTGGGGGGTTAAAAGAGTGGGGGGTAAGTTACTTGACTGGACCCCTGAAACTGACTTGAAAAAAAAAATGCATTTTGAAGTCAAAATTAATTAAATGACCTCTAAAACATTTGGCACACACTTCTTCCTCCAATTAAAAGCTACATTTTAATTTTTATGAGAAAAATGTAAAACACGCCTTTATTTAGTCAATTTGTCAATTCTTCATTCATCGAATATGTGAATTAATCATTTTTTAAGCAATTGTTTATTTTGAACTTTGAAAAGTGAAATGGCTTAGTGTTGCCCTCCTTGTCCCACCTCCCTCTCCCATGAGCTACCTATGCAGCCTTTCATTAGATTAAGTGTGTGATGTGTTAATAGTACAATAGACCTATAGTCGCAGTGCTTGCTCTGTCTTAGGTGCACCCCCACTCACTTCATTCAAGTGTGTGATGTTGTTTGTGGTCTATTGATATTGTAAGTTACTTTTCGAAGCAATTATTTGCATAGCAATTCTTTTAATTGGATAGGTATTTCAAAATAATCATTTTGCTGAAAATATTTTTGATGATCCAGAAGTCAGCTTGAATATATAGGGAAACTAGGTTGTCACATATATATTTTCAGGAAAAATTGACACATTGTACTGAAATGAGATGTATTTTATAATCATTACAAAAAAAGTGTTCATTTTTAATTTAGAGAACAGAATGCAGAACCATGTTATGCAGATATGTCAATTAAAATTATGTAATATTTGCTGCATGCAGGCTTATAATATATGCATGGAAGGCGGCAGAATCTTGGGCAGGGGGCTGCACCCGAACTAAAAAAAAATACTAGTAAAATGTTAGCCAAAAATTTAGTTTACTTTTTTTTTTTACAAAAACAGGGGTCCTGCTGACGCACTATAGCGCGTAAAATATGCGGATTTCAGGAAAGGGACTCAATGCTTTAAACTTAGCGCGTCCCGCGGGACGCGCTAAAATTCGTCTTGCGGGACGAAAGTTTAAAATTTAGGTGGTGCGGATTATCTATGCTTTTTTCCAACCAACGTGACTTCATTGTCTGTAATGTTATTTATTTTACACAGCCTGAATCTGTAATGTTGTTCATTTTTAAGAATAGATTAAAAATTATTGTTTCGCCTTATTTATTTTTTTTCTGCGGAGTGCGGGACCCACTATTTTTAAAATGGACCCACTTTTTCAAAAGCGGTGGGTCCTTGGGACTCAGCTTTGTGAGTATCTAGCGGCAGCCCTGCAAAAATATTTTTTTTTTCTTTTCTTTTCTTTTTCTTTTTTTTTTGTTCAAAAAGTGGGTGCAGGTGACCTACTAGGCAAGTGCCCTACTGTAACACGAATGCAATCAAAAAATCAAAAACCATTGCAAGAACGAAACTTTTTCATACTCAAATGTGAAAATTGTACGTGTCCGATTATTTTTGAAACATTTTTATTTCAATTTTCTTACTTGTAAAACTTTTTTACTTCTTAAGTGGAAAATGGATAGATAATAGTGATTTCCATTTCTAAACTTCGGATCCTATCATATGTTTAAACGCCGAATTTAGGGTCATACGCTTAAGAAATCCCTACTTCTATTCTAAAAATCCCTTTTGCACAAATTTTGTCTAAATTTATTATTTCAAAGTCTCCCTAATTTTCATTTTTCAGTGTTTGCAGCAATAATATGGGGATCTGAAAATTACCAAGAAAAAGGCAAAAATGGCAAAAGCCAGAATTTTAAAATGAAATTTGAATTATGATTAAAATTCATTGATTTATAAAAATTGAATTAAATCCTTGACACCCTGTCAAAAAAGAGAAAGGACTGTAGTATGTGTTTTTCTTTTCTTTCTTTTAAATCAAAAATGAAATGAAAAATCTTATCTGCTGTATTTAAAATATAAATAATTCAAACAAATGTATAGTATGTGAAAGTTTTTAGTGTAATCATGAAGAGAGTGAGAAATAAATTGATCCTATGTCAGAAGCCTTGTTACTAAACCTTCCTGTTTGTTAGTAATTTTTTTTTCTACCTGAGACAGATAACTGTGGCCATGGAAAGGTCAAATGCAGTACCCATGGATGCAAGACCTTCCGTCTCAGGACGGATTTCCGTCTTGACAAAATTGCCAAGACGGACCATGGGACGGAAAAAAAATCGCTCTCATTCGTTCAATATTTACTTCCAACGAAAACAGAACTGAAGGGAATATAAGATCAGATTTCTTAATCAATTAAATCAGATTTAATCATTATTCCAATCCAAAACTATTTGTATCGAAGCCTTTCTTTCTCTTTCTGAATAAATGAACTGCACCGGCATATTGTCGGTGTTGATTCCCTTTGACCCCATCCATTCCCTTCCCTTAACTTCATCAAGTATGACCTACAATTTTGTTTTTAGGATTTCATTTTCTGTGCCTCCTCCTTTAATGTCGTCAAAAATTGCCCCACCTTATCCTAATATCACTAAACATCGTCTAAAAATAGGTTTTTTGAACTAAAGTCTCGACAAATCTCCCCCCCCCCCCCCCCCCCGATCACTATCAGGGGTCAATCTGGAGAGAAATTAGGTCCGTTAAAGCATCCTTCACAAAATTCAGTCACTCCAAAAAGGACCCTTCACAAAATTCAGTCACTCAAAAATGGACCTTTAACAAAAATCCCTCACTCGAAAACTGACTCTTCACAGAAATCCTAATTTAAAGAATGATCGTGAATATTTCTTGTCGTAACTATTTTTCACAAAATTGCGAATTAGTTTCACAAAATTCCTAATTATTTTCCCCAAAATTCCAAAACCAGGACCTTGTTCAAATATTCTGGATTGACCCCTAAATATACTTAAAACTATGATCTTTCTGCTAAAAGTAAAATTAAGCCCCCCCTCCCCAGTTTAGACAATTTAACGTACAATATATGTTTTTTTTTGTTTATTTTCTTGGGTATGCATGGGGGCAGGGGGTCTCAAATATTTTCCGTCTTGGAAGCATGGCCTAACTTGCACCCATGCTGCAACAACGAGTTTTTGTGATTTAATGAAAATGCATTTTAGATTTCTCACCAATAATGATGGCATGTTGGAATTTGACGTTTTTTTTTTCTTTTCGTGCTTTATTTTCGTGGAAAACCAAATAGCAAGCTTGTATAATAAAGAAAAAGTAAGGCAGGTGACGAAAGTGCTGAAAAATGTGCAGATACGGCACTTCACTATTCTGGGGCAGAATCGCTTCGGGATATACGGTCTTCAATTCCTTTTGGGATCAAGATTTACTTACACTTTATCCTAATACTCATCAAAAAAATTTTCATGAAGACAGTCCTTCCACGGTGAATATTATTATATGAAAAGCCTATTGATATGAGATTTCGCCATAAATTTATTTTCAACTAAATTATCCCAATCATCACCCACGAAATAAAATGTGGTTTGTAAACTCAATTTATGAATTGTAATTTTTAATAACGTAAAATGGGGTGAATTGGTACACTTTTCAGCGTTGATTGTAAGAAAAGTAGCTAAAAGATTTTATTTAATTTGTTTTTTTGGGTTAAAACTTCGATCTTGGTTTGCTTTTGATATTCCAAGCAAAGACAAAACATTTTGAACAGTTATTATTTATATACTAGCTGCGTGGCCCGGCGTTGCACGGGCTGTAATGTAGTGAAGGCAGTTTGAGAAAACTACTCGCCACCAAGGCGGCTCGCCTTCAAAGAAATGAGGAAAGTTTAAGCAGTTTACTCGCCGTCAAGGCGGCTCGCCTTTAAAGTACCAAGGAAAAGTTTAATAAACTACTCCCCGCTAAAGCGGCTCGCTAAAAAGCTTTCCTGCATCAAAGAATCAATCGAATTATTTGCACGTGCTTCCTCAAAAATAAAGACGATGTCAAGTAGCGCATACTTAGCACTCTCCCTAAATAACAAATAAAATTCCTTTCCAAAAACAATTATTTCCAAACCGCTTTCTTCCTGTAAAATTAATTGCAAAATTCTAAACGAAAAAATTTTTTTAATATTTGGATCGCAGCCAGAAAAAGTCCCTTCTAAAAACAGCAATTGCAATTTTATTTAAAAACACATTTTCAAAATGGTACCAGAGAAAAAATATGTCATTAATAATTAGAATAAAAACAATTGTTAGAACTTTGTTATAACACGTGTTCAAATGACAATGGAAAAAAATAACACTCTTTCATTTTAAAAAGTTCAATTTAATTAACGTTTTAATTTAGGGCCGAATTCAAGTGAAACACCATTGCAATCGCTTCGAGGCGATCGCATATTGCAACCGCTACTGTAAGTCGAATTCAAGTGAATTCGTTTCACTTGAATTCAAAGTTTAGAATTTGCGATTGCATTGGTGAGTTGCGATCGTCCGTGTTTCACTTGAATTCCTGCCTTAAAATCGCAATGGAAAGAAATAAATATCTTGGAATTTTAAATAGTTCAATAATTTAATTAACGTTTTAATTCAAAATGACAACGGTAAGAAAAAATGTCTTGGAAGTTTAATCATTTATTAGGCTTAATCGCTTTAAATTTGACTACTTATTAATTGATATCTTCGCTAATTAAAATCGTATAATTATATAAATTGAAACTAATGAAGCTTGAAAAATTACCTATCGATCGGTACCTGGTTCGACTTTCAGGTCATTGGCATTCAGGAGAAAGAAGCGTGACATAGAAAGATAGTTAGAAAGAAAGATACTCAGTTTTTAATATAAGTAGATATATATATAGGAATTTAGGGGTGTTCCGAATCACCCCGCTGATACAGGTCAATCGGAACACATGTTATTTTTTTTTTTCCAATTTAGCTCGTGGTTGGTCTCACAAACATGAGTAATATTGATGGGGGAGAATAAGAACAAATAGTTATGGTTGAATAAAAGTTTATTTTCTATACCAGTAAACGCTTATGATTTTTCAAAATTCAAAATAATTCTGAACTTATGAAAAATTTAAATTAATTTTAAGAAATGCTTTTGAATTGAAATACAAAGATATAACATAAATTGAAGTTACTCATGTCGTTCACAAATATGTACTTGTCCTTAAAACTAGCAGTTGTGGCTTGGCTTAAGTTTTTTCATAACGTCTTCTGGGATGAACGCTGCCTTTTTCGTTAGTTTCTTGAAATCTCTGGGTTTCGGGGATTGTCCTGTAAGATTTTCCCACTTATTCATCACTGTCTGTGTGCTGGACTTTAGCTACATTAAGTCTGTATGACTTTTCCTCATGTGTTTTAAGTAAAAAGAAGTCTTGTGGAGCAAAAATCTTTTTAAATCTGCAACTTTCTGTCATTTTATGATCTACTGGCTCACGAGAAGGGATAAGCAGTAATAAATCCTTGTCTTGAATAGAAGAATTGGAATTAGAATCTTGATTTTTTCAAGTAGTTTCCTTTAAATAAGTTTGAATTGGAACAACAGGACAAAGTGTTTCGATTCACCCCGCAAATCCTTATCCTATGACATTATGAAGAATTTTTCATTTTTATGCCACAATTAAAATATGTTGTCTCTTCTAATGTGGTACTCCGTTGCTCAGATATATGCCTAGTAAAATAAAATATTCTTAGATTTGAAATACAAAGGGGTCTGTACTTACATACAAAGTTTTGCAGACCATGAAAACTTGATGTTTTTTTTTTTTTTTTTTTTTTTTTTTGCATCCCTCTTGCAGCCTTGCACAGAAGCCAAATAGTGTTGCCAGAATGACAAAAATATTTTCATCCTACTTCTTATAATATTAAATTCCTAAAAAAAAAAGAAATCAACTTCCCAAAAATACCCGACTGTATATTTATCAAAAATGTCTTTGTATGGTCAGGAAGTTTAGTTGCGAAACACCCCGCTGTTCCTATACGCCCCATTTTACGGTACTGCAAAAAATACTTTGCAATTGGAATTTCATTCTTCGAAATGAATAATTCGTGTAAAGTTAGATGCGTATTTGCTACATAATATTATCTAGAAGCTAATTCGGGAACCGACTACGAAATCCGTTGGTGAAATGAGGTCACAATCCGCTTGATTCACAATAGTATTAGCAGGCATCTAAATGCATTAGAAGCGACTGTATCCGCATACTACCTGCGCACGTGACTGGGACGTTACGTCAAGATTGAGACCAGGGGGTTATAGGGTAATTCATTTGATGGATGTGAAAGGGGCTTGCTCTATTCGGAATCCAGTCATTAATGCAGGCTGTTGTGGCTATCTGTAGTGATTCATGCCATGTCCCCAAATATGGGAATAACATTTCTGATCATTGGTCCTATTGATTTTATTATGTTGGCTATTTGTTGCTGCTTTTTATTTATTTTATTTTTATAACCAAGATGTAATGATCAGTATTTAATTTCCGACAAGAGAATTTTGGGCCCTATAAGTCATCAGAACTAACAGTCCTTTGAAAACCGTAGTAAAAACCAAAGATTTCGGAGGGGGGTTGACCCCCCCCCCTTCATTGCTTATGGAGTTACAACTCATGGAATTAAATTAATTTCAGCTGTCGACTTTTGGGTTTGCTTAGTCATTTTTATTGAAAAAAAGAAAAAAAAAAAGACTTTAGTTCATTCCTCCGTTCTCTCCCGATTTCTCCGCTTACTTTCGTAAGGTGACCATTTATTTATTTCCTCTTCAAAACTGGGCATTTCTCAGCTTTCCGGGGAGGATGAACTATGAGCATGTGTATTTAAAATAGTTCCGCTGTCTTACAGTTTGCTTATTACGGAAATTTACAAAAATATTATAGATTTAATGAAATGCTTACATTTTTACTTCCTTTTACGTAGTAAAGGAAGTATTGTGATCACGAAAAAAATTTCACTCAAATTTCAGTCTAAATTTTGACTTTGCTTACCCCTGAATGAATGTCGCGTAGTTTTTTCGACCTGTCAGCACGTGCATATGTACCTAACAACATACAAACAGCCGAAAAATCAATTTCGACCACCCCCGAGTAAATTACGACGAGTTTTCTCGTGACATCTGTATGTGCGGATGTATGTGCGTATGTGGCTCGCATAACTCAAAAACTATATGCCGTAGAAACTTCTAGCTTGGTATGTAGGCTCTGAGGGGTCTAGTTGTGCACCTCCCCTTGTGATTGCATTCGAATGTTCCCAAAGGGGTCTTATACCCCTTTTTCGGGGTAAATCAATGTTAATTTCAATACAGACTCAAGTGATATGAATTGGCGCCACCACTTGGCGACATGTCACCAAGCTTTTGGTCGCCAAGTGTTTGACGCCAACTTGGCGACATATCGCCAAATTGGCGACAAATTTGGCGAAAAAATTATTCTTTGAATTTGGGTTCAACTTGGCGCTATTGGCGATATTTTGCGAAAAATTTACTGAATGATCTTAAAATCAGCAATATTTAGAAAAATAACCATTGTAAAATATTTTTTGCATTGTTTCGTGGTATATTAGGGGAGTAAATATTTGAATGCTCACCTTGCTCACTCCAAGCACTTTTTTTAACACTTAAGGCAACTACTAAGAAATTTACACGTAAAAGGAAGTAGTGTGGGGTCCATACCAGATTTTTAATGCACAAATTTGCGTGAACGTTTGACTCTGATTTTAAATGAGGTTGAAATTTTTCGATATCATGCAGTTTACCTTTATGATCAACTTGGCTTTGAGAGTTAAGCTGTCATTTGCAATGGTGTACTTTAGCTAGTCTACAAATTATTCATGAGCGAAAATTCCCTTTGGGTCGAGCTAACATAAATGATCTTTAATAGTTATACGAAAGTTAATGATTGAAGTTATTGGAATGAAAATGGAAACTCCCCCCCCCCCCCCGTCCCATCGCTCTGGCAAGGGCGGTCCAGTTTCTTGTTCAGGAGGGAGTCATTTTCAGAACGGGATTGGTCGAAGTGCAATTTTCGTGCTGAAACGAGGGTATTTGGCGATTTTTTCGAAATATAAGCCCCAAAAATGCAGTTTTAGTCCATATCGGTCGTTCAAGGGAGAGGTCATGAACCCCTCCCCTCTGAATCTGCGTTTGTCCTTGCATCTTTTTACTGCTAAAGTCTTAACTCTCCTTTGTTCGGAAAAATATCCGGAACAGTTTTAAGCTAAAAGTAAAACTTATTTTTCCGAGTTAATTTCGGATATATCTATTGTTTTAGGCGCTTGGTATATTTTTAGATGAAGGATTCGGAATGGATAAACAGTCAATGTTGATCCATATTCACAACACGCATGTGCGAGGTGAGAATTAGGGGAAGACGTAGCCACCTGATCGAACAAAAGAGACTGCGTTTACTCTCACCTTTGCCCTCGATTCTCAGGTGCAGGTTGTTCACAGAAAAGACCCTCTCTCGTATAAAGACTTACGATGGCATTACGACTATATTATACTGCCTAAAGATTTGCTGTTTTGAAGTTAGTTATTCGCATTATGTTTTCCGCAGTAAGCTTTCTTGTGGACACAGCTTTTTAAAAATAACTTTATTATTATTAAAAAAAATTTTTTTTTGATTATTCGACGAACTGTTACTGCCCCCCCCCCCCTGGTTGATTGATGAAATTAAAGAAAGCTTCATGAATAACAGTACTGAAACGAAAAAATCCATACTTATCTCATTAGAGGAGCTCTTTGACGTTGATTGTTTGCGGTATTTTGTTTTCGCTCATATTTTTGAGACTTATGCTCAATCCATGTCGTGGACGATTTACAAAAAACCCTTTTTGTATTTAAAAATATGACTCATACTCAGTATATTTTATTGGACACATCGATAAAATACACACACAAGCGCATACTTAAATTTCGTTTCTATAATCCAGGGCAAGGGATCCCTTAGATCTCTCAAATGACGACATGATGATATAAAAATAGCATTGCAGATTGATTTAACTTTATTTACTGTTATATTTCATAGCTTGAGGTTAAAAATAGCAGTGGCCTATTCAAAGGGTTGGAGGAGAGATATTTAGTCATATCCCCCTGCGAAACTAAGAAAATTTCATTTTTCGATAGTAGAAAATATCGGATCCCGAAATTTAGCCTTCTCCCTCTCTCAAGCTTTTTTTCCTGGCCTCGCCACTGTATAATAGCGTATTCAAGGTTTGTGCTTCACTTCCATTAATTGCTTATTTTATTTATATTCTTAAATTTGTAAGGCAATTTTGAATGTATGAAGTCAGGATTTTTTTTTATGTGTATGAAGACATATCAAACTTGTTATTTTAAGTTTATTTTTTCACTTGATTACTGAAGTTCTTGGAATTTTGAAACATGATACATCTATCCAAAGCGTACATCTGATTAATTTTTAATGATGTGTTTGATATGACGTCTTTTGGTCTGCGTAATAATTAATCTAAGTTATATGTGCAAATTTGCTTTAGCGGTAATTGAGATAGATTTTTTTTTCCTTCTTTTTTTCGTGAACCGCAAACTCTAAGTAGAGAAAAAAAAGACGGAAATGCCCGACTCTTTAAATCAGTATTATGTTTTGCAACAATCGATGTGCAGTTGAATCCCTACGTTCATAAGTGCGTGGGTAGGGATGGAAGAAGATATTTGTGTCGTTCTCTGAAGGCATAAAAAAGGACCACCCGCTCTGTGCGCCATTTTATTCGTAGGTCGTAGTCCTAGATTCATTCATTGACTGAGCGGATCAGTATTTTTTTCTTTCCTTTCTAGTCAAAACAATCGTTTGCCGGGAGGAAGACTAATTCTTTAGTCTTGTTTTGCAATTTAATTACTGGTTAATGGAACAACGCTTTTTTTTTTGTGTGTGTCTACTCTTGTTTTTTATTTATTATTATTTTTTATATATCAGGGTTAAAAACGTCACGTCGTCTGATAAATGTGTGTTTTTTTTCATTGAAGAAAGTATAATTTGACTGCAGTTTAAGCAATCATTCACTGTTCGCTCAACAAACAAAAATATCATAAGCAGTCAGGTTTGGCTTCTGTTATGGAGCAGTTTCCTAGAAGTGACTGTTTTCTTTTGTGCAACAAAACGCTCTTGTGAATTTTTGAGAAGCAGCAAGAAAATTTAAAAGCTTTCAACAGATTCCTTATCAGATTTTTGTTGAATTCAAACGGAAATTTTCAACGAACGTGAAAAAATTAAAAAATAAACAAACAAACGAGAAGTAATAAAGAAATTAATCCTGCAGAAAGTTGTCTCAAAATTACATTCCCAAGAATTCCATTTCAAAAAAATTTCGCGTGGAAAATTCCCTTCCCTTGTCCAACGTTGCTAAAGATAGCATACAATGTATTTTGTGAAGGAAATTCCCCGATTCCCCCTTTACTTCACGAAAATCACCAATAATTACTCAACTTGCATTTTTTAGAGTTTCAATTTAGCAAAACAGAAACGGAAATCTCTCTTTGCAGCGTACTCTTTTCTTAGCTTTGAAATATCCTATCTGTGTGAAAATATCAAAATACTTTATAGGGGGTGGAGATTTTGGTACCTGCCTTGGACGACTGAAGCCAATGTTACTTCCAGTGGCGTACTTAGGTACGCCCTGCAAGATATATTCGTTTCTGTAACGCCTACGCAAGGGCCCCTCGCAATTGTTACACTTGCGATCTGGTAAATCTGCCACTGTATTAACGTGCATAAATTTGCTTATTCTATCGCACAAGCTAGGCTGGAGTTGGAGAAGGTTTTCAACCAGGGGTGCCCATCCCCCCCCCAAGCTCAATGGCTCAAATTCCCCCCCCCCCTCCAAAACTTTTCACAACCTTTTATTTTTATTTTTACCCCTCTTTTTTATTTTATTTATTTTTTTAAATATTGTTTATTTTTTTAATATTATTTATTTATTTATTAAAAATTATAACTATTATTTTTTTTACATATTATTAATTTTTTGAAAGTACTAATTATGCGTAGAAAAGAATCACTTTTTTTCCTTCAAGACATTCCAAGCGCTCACACACACACTAAATAAATAAAAAAATAAATAAAAAGTAATAAAGAAATAAAAGAAAAAATTTAAATTAAAAAATGAATAACTTGAATAAAAAAAAATTAATAAATAATTTTAAAAAATTTGATGGCGCAACTTGCGCCATAATCTCCCCCTGTGGACACCCCTGTTTTCAACAAATAAATTTGGACATATGTCATGAAAAAAGGCTTACTGACTTCATCAGAAGGATATCAATTTGTCTCATTTTTTCTTATTTGTCTGTTCAGTATGTAATACATTTTTAATTTCGTCTTTTTCTGCTATTTCAAGCATCAACTTTAGCTGAAGATTTTCTCTTTTTCTGCTCGTATTCTATTTTCATCAACATATGTTAAAATGTGCAATATTTTTGCATACATCCGTTTCGGGATTTAAGACTTTTGCTATTGGAGCATTAGCAATTGTCTTCAAATTGCAAAATAATATTTTTAATGCTATTTTCTTTAAATATGTACTTAAAGTTTTTCCTCTGTGTAGAAGTGTGGAATCAAAATGCCCTAGTACTTGAACTGCTTGCTTTTTACAGTTTAAACACACACACAGTGGAATTTCAATGCTTTTCAAATAAAAATAAAAGTTAAAGCTGTATGGGAAGAGATTGCATTAATTTTAATATTTCAAAACTTAGAGCATTTTTGTGGATTGAAAGTTGTTCGGAGAAGAAATCTACGCTAGTGCGGTAAAATATTCTTGCGTCATTTTAGTTGACGAACCTAGCCCTTTAGTGGGAAACCTTAAGGAGTTTAAATGACCAGACTTGAGTAAATTTTGTTGCCAACTGTTGATAAATATCCAAGAAGCATTGAGAGGTGCAAAAAATATTGCAGGATGCAGTGTCCTCCTAAAAATACATGGGGGGGGGGGATAAAGGAAAGCAAACAAGAGGAAAGAGGGGAGGGGGGGGGCTTTCAGGATTTCATGCAGAGAACCTAGAAGCAGCATAGTTTTGAGTAGGAGGAAATGCATATTTACTATGCTGTCTGCTACTTTATATGTGTACTGAATGTTGCAGTAGGCTGTCGGAGTGCAGATCCTTTTACGTGGTGTGATATAATGAGAATTTTTAAAACATAATTTAATCAAAATGATAAATCCCAGGAATTGTTTATGTGGTCAGATTTTAGTCAAGCAATTTAATTAAAAAAAAATAAAATAAAAACGTGTAATCAGCCAATCCCCTGTGCTGAAACCATCGAATAAGGTAAATTGGCTTTTAAAAAAATCGGACGGAGAGTTGCACAGAAATAAAGTTTGCAAATCGGACTTTCATTCGCAGAAGGCATTCACTGGGTGGTTATGGTGGCTTAAATTGAAAAGTGGCGCAGTTGCGCCTTGCAGAAGCAATTTGCTCTTATTTGACTCAAATTATCGATAATCATTATGTTAGATGTATTTTCATGACAATGATTATTTGCATCAGAGTCATGACCACTTGATCAAAAATGTTCGGATTGTGATGCGGATGTGTTTTTTAAAATTGACACCCGGCAACAGATTGTCTTCAACAGATTAAATCACTTGATAAGCATTTATTTGCAAATGTATTGACGGTCCCTCTCGTCCCGCCCGACATAAAAACCTTCCTCGGGGAGGTAGGGCGGTCGGCCCAAACAAAAGTAGCCTTGTGTGTTGGCTGAGATCAGTAGGGGGAACCGGTTTTTTTCCCTCTTGGCACGTGCTCAGAAAAAGGCAGACTGCTTGACGCCGGGAATCCTTCCCTTTTCCTGCGCGAGTAGGCTCACTGGAAAGTAATGATGGCGCTTTTTATATGTATTTCGCGCTCAAGGTCACAGAGATCGCCTGCTGGACTCCTTTTTCATCAGGATGCGTTGTTTTCCGAGGAGCGAGAGAGAGTTCTATTTACTTTTATGCAAAACGGATCTCGTTATGGCTATTTGGGTGTTTAGGGAAATTTTCGTGCCCTGGAAAAAGATGCCGGAGTCGTTGACTTTGCTCAAGAGCAGATCTTGGTGGTCTGGAATGTGGAATGAGCAGGGGGAGGTCGCCGTGACCACCCAAAAATGTCCTCATGCGGCAAATTTTGTCTGACAGGTCTGCAAATTTGTAGACATGAATGCAATAATAAAGTAATATCTTTGGGAGAAAGGTAAAATTAAAAGTTATTAGTGTTTTATTACACTTTTTAAATACCCGAATGTCCATTTTCATTAGATGTACGTGTGTGTGCATACGCGTGTTTTGACATTCCACAAAGTTCCATGTGGCAGGTTGAGAATTTTCTTTTATGCTAAATTATAAAATTATACTAGTATTGCAATCACTAACTATGTCGTTTTTGCCAGGGGCCCCTATAATATAAGGACCTCGAAAGGGATCCAGAACTGCTCATGAAAAACTGTTGACTTTTGACAAAGGTATTGCGACTGGCCCCCTGATATGCGACTGGCCCCCTAAAGCAGTGACATTTTTGGGCATAATTTCAATGTGAAAATTAGTTTCGGAATTAAGAGAAATCTTCAGCTTCAGCGTTGGAAATTAGATTGATACGAGAACATGCTCCAGTTGTGTATGCTTTTGTATCTGTGTACTAGAAACTGCAAAACATCTGTATGAAATTTCCATTTAAATTCCTAAATAATGTTGCCTTAATTTCTGGATAACTAATATTTTGTTTAACTTGGATTTTTGGATGTAACTGTAAAAGAATCTAATCTTGAATTTTAAGATGAACATATTATTTCTGAGGTGAATTTCACGGATTTAAAATTAAATCAGCGCGAAAAATTTATTATGAATTAATTGCTCATCAATAGAGGTGATGTGATCCGCTTCATTTTTATCCTTCCTCGGATATGAGGTGTTCGGTATTTACTAATTGAATTCAGAACAAAACATTGCATTTTGTTAGTCGTGACATATGTAATCATTGATGAAATGAAATTCTTTGTTTTATCTGTATTTCATGAGACAGTTCAGTATCGATCCTTTTAAAGGTTCGGTTGTTACCACTGCATCAAGTGGGAGCTCGATCGCCCCCCCCCCCCCCAAGCGATTAGTATTTCCTTGTTTTTGGTTTGCTGAGAAACAGCCAACAATGAATAAGTCATTAAAAATGTCAACTTTAAACAACTCTAATCTGCACTAAAATTACTTTTCATGAGAAAAATTTTCTGCTAAACCATGGTAATAACTGAGCGCCCCGCCCCATCTAACTTTCTCATATGGGCGCCCATGTTCAGTGATCATATTTACCTATCACGTAGTTATAAAACAGTAATGTTATCTGTTGTGCTTTCAAATACTAAGTATTCTTCGTTTCTCGACACATTTGTGGGGTAATCGTCTGGCTAAGTTCCGATCCCCCAGTTGCAGTCGTGCCATGATGTTTATGTTGTAAACCGGTGAACGCGAACCTCTTTTTCGGATTCTTTCCGTGCCAAACTCTCCCAGACTGCTGGTCGCCAGTTAGTAATGACCTTGGGTGGGGAAGCTGGAACAAGCATTTCTTTTGCACTTTATCCTTCTTCCACTCCCCCCTCCCCTCGCATCTTTTTCGTTTCCCGACGAGGACCCCGCTTTTTACATTCCATCGCTCGCTTCTACTTCCCCTGGAATTTTCGAACCTTTTCTCGCCCACACCCTTCCACCCCCCTTTGCTGTGGTGCACCAAGGGAAGAAACAAAGTGGGATGACCCATCTTTTTTTTCTTCTTCCTCCATTTCATGTCACCCCTCGCCTGTTTCCTTCCTAAAGATCCTGTCTTTCCGACGGTTCTCTGAGAAAGTTGACGAAAAGGAAGAAAAAAAAATATCTTAGCCCACTCTGGAACAAGGGCGGATCCAGCTTTTGGTTAAGGGGGGGGGGCATTTTCGGGAGGGGGCGGAGTCAACGTGCAATATTTGAAAAATGGGGCAATTTTTTCGTCCAAAATGCAGTTTTTGCTACATTCGGTCCGTTAAGGGGAGAGGGGGGTCATGACTCCCTGGATCTGCGTCTGCTCCGGAATTAAGCTAAATTCAAATTTATAATTAGGGCTGGCAAAAGTAATACAAATAAGCAAGAATTTCATCATGTCCATGATGGAGAGGGGGAGGGGCGGGTAAGAAGGTGCAATTGCCTACTCCCTCCGTTGTCCTCTGGCTAAAAAATGAATGCATTATACATTTATGGGTGTCTTTTTTGTTTCTTCATATAGCACGCATTGAATTTTATTCTTATGGCCCTCCCCCCATGAAAAACGCTGAAACAACGGGCTGATTTTCATTCCAAGCAGGCTTAGAAAAATTACGTTAATATGTCTTTTACCCCTGACGCAACAAGGAAGGGAGAAGTTTGACGTGTCTGTAGCACCGTACAGCCTAAACTGATAGATCGATTTTTATTTTATTTATTTATTTATTTATTTTTTTTTTTGAAAGATGAAGTGATCGAGAGTGTTCTAAGCTGATTCGCGTTTTCAGGGGGAGAGGGTCGCAACAAGTTTGACATCTTTCACAACATTATGCTTGAAAAACAACGTGGCAAGGGTTGGAGGGAGGAAAGGAAGATTAAGTGTGACACTTTGTAACAAAAGGGGAGGAGCGGGGGGTCAAATTTGTTGAAAAAAAATGATTTCATTTATGGACAACTCCAAACGGAAGATATGTGAAACAAGAACTTTTTTTTTTAGTTGGGGTCAAGTGCCAACAATGGTGAGGAGTACTAGAATAACAGTTGAAGGGGATTGCTGCAAAAAGGAGGTGGTTCCAAATTTCAATTTTCAAAACGTCCGCACTCTCACGTTGACTTCAGAGTTACGAAAATTTCATAGCATATAAGTTGGCCTAATAATAGTGCACCTGTCAGCTAGTTTTGATTCACTGTCACTTCCTCAGATGCCAAATATCCATATTGATGTCAGTGTCCTACACATCAATTCAAAACTACGGAAACGGCAAATCTCTTAGTGCATACCTTTTGAAAACATCGAAATTGGAGCTACCTCCATTTTGCAGCAGCTCCTTCAATTCCTTTCGTGCCACATAACTGCTCCAGTTCTTCGGTTGATCCGTGCAGTGGTCGGAAGTAGCGCGCTACAAGTTGCGAATTAGTAGTTTGTAGTGTAGTGTACTACTTAAAAAAAAAGTAGAATAGTGCGTAGGGCGATGCAAAAAAGTAGTAGTTCGTAGCGATTTCTGGAAACTACTTTTAAATTAAAAAAAAGAAAAAAAGAAAAAGGGAAGGGGGTAATTCCATGTAAATGTCAACCTAAACATGATTTTTTCATCTTCCAATACATACATTGTGTGATATATCATTTTAAAGATAATTTTTCAAATTTTTAGAATTTAACCTCAGTTCTCACAAAATATTACTCTAAACACCTACAAAATGGCTGTAAAGATAAGATATGCAGTTACCCAAAACATCGCATATTTTTCTAACTTTTCATATTCATATATGGGTAAAAAAACTGCAAATAATAATGAATTTTTTTTTAATTATTGAAGCATGGTTCTTTTGCTTTACAACAATATATAATATTTTTTGTTTTCTCATAAAATAAATATTACAAAGTTAGTAACTATTCAGTCTGATTTACTTGTTATGTTAGTCACAAAAACATGAATTAATTCAGTTATTTCCTTCTGGAAATAATATTTTTTACATTTTTCCCCCTGATCTCTTCTATGTTATGGGCACAGTTAGATTGATAAGGTTGTTCATAAAGAATATCCTTTTTTCTAACCATAGGACTTGTGACTAACATAACATCATTGTGTGTGACTAACATAACATCACTGTGACTAACATAACATGACTGTTCAAGAAATGCTTAAATCTTAACCAAACAATTTATTTCAGAAACAAATTAATTTATTGAACCTCTTATTATGAAGAAATTAGTGTGACCTACAGTAATTGTTTTTTTCAAAAGTTTTTTTAATGGTAAATTTGGGGTCAAAATTTTATGCTGTAATTTGCAACGCAAGTAATCGACATATGAAGTCAACATCTTCAATGAAATAATTTTGAATGACTTTAAAGCTATGTGCTGTATCACTGTGCAATAAGTTTTTCTATGAACATATAGAGCTGTTGCTCACTTAAAAAACAGATATGACCCTAACTGCCTCCAGCATCTACAGGTCATGGAGTTTTACGACATTGGATCATGGAAAGTGCCCTCATGTATAGTAATTACAACGTGTGGAGCAGCATTTTACATGGGCAAACTTTGGTAATAAATGCATAGGACTTATTTCAGGAATTAAAAAAACAAGAATTGAAGCTGAACTGATTGTTTGTGAGTGAAAGTGACATGGTTGAAAAAGAGTTAGACTTGTTGTTTGAAAACGGGAATCCCCGAAAAAGGTTTTTCGGTAAGAATGATATGCTGTAAATATGGAGAAATTTAAAATTTGTTCATTAAAAAATACAGGGGATGAAATCCCAAGAAAATAAGTTTTTTTTATAGAAATTGTGGAAGATGAAACTGCTGATAATTTTGAAGGAATTCTCCCGGACTGTTCCGAGATACAAAAACTAAGACAGTGGGTAATTTTACTGTGGTGGTATTTACCTCTTGTAAGTCTATATGTTAAATAGGTTTTAAACATGAATGATGAATGAAAATGATTATGAACTCTTCATGAGCAAAAGCTCTGAAGCAATCTTTGTGTTTCCCGTAAATGAGGACAAATTTTAAATTTAAAGAACCCAAATTTTAAATTTAAAGAACCCAAATTTCGAAAGGCTTGTCGCAAACATCTGCAAATTCCCGCAGACATTACAAAATTGAACTGGAAATTTTGTTTACAAGTAAACATGTGTATTAAGCTTCAATAAAATCTTGTTTGCAGTCTAATATTTGTACTAATATTACCTATAATACACTTAAAGTTAAATGTCTAATCGTGTGTTATGTTAGTCACGTTATGTTAGTCACAGGCAATTTTTATTAAAACACTACTTTTTGCAATATCATTTAAAATATATGCCAAATTTACAATTATTAATGTGCAAATAACCTTTCACATAGATACTATCAGTGATTAATTTATTATTTTTTGGTTTAGTTTTAGAGAATTGTGTTGATGAATTTAATGCAAAATTTTGAGGGTTGCAAATCTGTTATGTTAGTCACGTTGATCAAAATGTTCCGTAACCGTCAAAAATTGAAAGTAATATTATTATTTTTTATATTAACTTAAACAACTCATCTATGCAGAGAAGAATAACACCTTGTTTTTGGCATTGTGACGAAAAACATGGCTAGCAAACAGAAAATAATATTAAAAATGTGTTCTAACTGTTATGTTAGTCACAATGGAATTACCCAAGGAAGGAAAAAAACAAGGTTTAATTAACTCTGCCTCGTGCAAATCTTGCACGAGTACAGCAGCGAACGTAATGAGAAATAAGAACTATATAAATATGAGCTGACCTTTTTGACGAAATACATTCTATCTGTTTGATGTCATTGGTTTATTTGGCAATTGGCATCCTAATTTTTATATTCCTTCAAATAATTTTTACATTCCTTCAAATAATTTTCATATTCCTTAATATTCCCTGGCAAGAAATTTTTAAAAAAATGAAAGTTGAATTCTTTCTATCTTTCAACTTCCCTTCTTGTGGCGAATATTCTTAAAAATTGTTATCTTAAAAGGACAAACATTAGCAAAAGAGAGGAACAAAAAGGAAAAGTAACAAATAAATATAAAGACAATTCCTAGTTCTATTCCGTATTCAAGAGTTTATTTATGTAAACCGCTTTTCGAATTTTTTCGGTCAATCCTCAAACGGTGTATATGCTTTTTATTTATTTATTTTTTTATAAGTAGCGAAGTAGCGACTACAATTCAAAAGTAGTTTGTAGTCGCTACATTTTAAAAAGAGTAGTTGTTGTTGTAGTTCGCTACAAAAAGAAAAGTAGTTTTTCCAACTATTGGATCCGTCGTATAGTATTTGGTATATTTCTGAAGTTTCGAGAAGAAACGTTTTAATCGGAAGAAAGAAAAGAAGTTAGGTTGATTGCCATGTTGATGTGATGTTTATTTTAAAATGTGTTTCATCATACTTCGGAATACGGGAATAAGTGCCGCTGATAGGAAAATTGAGATAAGTTATTATTTTATTTTTTTTTGGCTCAGGATTATTTTCGTGGCTCTTGTGAAATGTTTACGCTGATGCCTTCGCGGAGTTGCCATCGTTTTTGCGATAAATTTGGGGGATAAATGAAAAATTGAAGTATTATGCGGGATTTCTGTGTACTTCGCATGTATTTTTGATGTGTTGTGTGTGAAATTATCGCAGTAAATTTAAAGTAATAGAGATTGCAGATGTCATTAGTCAGATCCGTGAAAAACATTGCATAATTTATTTCTGTCTCACAAGCAGGACGGATTTACGGTTATACTGTCATCAAGCAACTAGTTTCTTCTAAACATTTTCTCTCTTCGATTTCATTCTCTTCGCTCTTCAAAATGACTGCCATCTAGACTAGAGCTTTTTGGCGATTTATTTCCATTGGGAGCAACACATATTTTATACATAAAAGTAGCGATATTTTTTAGACCGTTTTTGATTGATTTAACTTGTTGATATGTTTAAGTAGTAAAACACTACAAAAATAAATAAAAGCTTAAGCGTGTAGCTAATATATTTGCTAGCCATATTGCATGAATTAATATGTGAAAGACATAGTATATACTGACCTGCAAGCTGCAAGTTAGAAGCTCCAGAGTTCTTTTACAAAACAATTGCAAACGTGAGGACACTAACTGATCTGGTGAAAACACTAACACACTAACACACCATCTTTCCAATTAATTGATCAATTAAGGGACCACCTTATCCAGGACCTGATTACCTAAAAGGCTCAGGAACCTTGGGCTTCCCCTCAGAATTTTCAGGGGGCTCAAAAAAAAAAAAAAAAAAAAATTAAGAAATCCACTTTTTGCTTTAAAATGCAGTTTTAAGCAAATCGCGAACATTTTGGACCTTTTTCAATAATATTTCTTGTTAGAATTAAAGTGAGGACATGGCGGTGACAAGCTATTTTCAGAAATGGGGTTTGGCCCGTGTTACAGGATCTGATAAAACAACCAACCATCCTTATTTGCTCTGAGTTACAGTGCAAGTACAAGTAATGTAAAAAAAATTTTACGTGCCGAGTGGAGTTGATAAAACTTTTATCTGAATTCTGCTGGGCCTCTTTTGTGAAATAATATTTTTAGCAGCAATGAGCGTTGTATCAGTGTGAGAAGTTAAAAGATTAATAAATGGAAGTTGCGCGAGGCAAAAAATGGATGGCCCCGAAATGAGACATAGCTTCCTCTACCTTCAGAGGTTAAACGGGCCTTGACCATATCGTCGACAGCGACACCATGCTAAAATGTCGAATGTGAAAAATCGCGTTTTTGAAGCTCGAATTCTACAAATAATTAAAACTAAAACGATACCTTCGAACGATAGTTTTACTCAAAGATATCTATAAAAATTTAAAAACTAAAAATAACCAAACACGTCAGGTGGGGAAAAGTTATATTCAGTGTTTTGACTCTCCTGAAAACTGCCAATTTTCGCATTCGTAAGTTTAGCATGGTGCCGACGATATCTTTCTTCACTTTGAATTTACAATGCTGTTAGCTTTTTCGTCAGATCCATAGCGAATTTTTAATTCTATTTTATTTAGAAACGTTCGAGTGAGCAGTATTGCCCACTAAGCGTCGTCATTACCCTCTTTCCCCTACTATCTTTCAATAATCACTGAATTAGGCGCTTGATATTCATTCAAGGTTCATTCCAGCTTTTATCGCTATAGCTATAGACTTGCATGTATTCTGTAGGGTCGTGATTGCTTGTTCAAACTCATCCCAAATGCTGCTTAGTAGAGGATCGATAGCCTGAATGCCCCGACATTGAACCCCGCGTCGCTTTAGCGTGTTTAGAGGGGCTTATTATAATGATTTGTCATAACCGTGCTCTCAGCGAACAATACTGCTCATTTGGTGATTAGATCAAGCGTTAAGGTGCTTTCTGAAGAAAAGAGGAATCTGTTCCATGCAGCTTTGCTTCAAGCTTTGGAATGGCTTATTTGTTAAACGTCTGTCCATTCTCTCTCTCCCCCCTCTATTTTTTTTGTTCGGACGCTTTTTCTATTATTGTATTTATTTTTGTGGAAATTAAATTTGTCGTCATAAATGTTTTAATTTTTTGTGAGAAATTTTGTTAACTGGTTGAGAGTTTGTTGGCACATGCAATACACAAAAGTCTTTAAGCTGAAAAAGCAAATGTAAAGTGAATCTTATTTCCATACCATGAGGGTGTGACTCGTTGCTGGCAGTTGGCCAAATTGGAATTGGTACATACCAGGAGCCAGGGGCTCACTTAAATAGTGTAGATTTTTTCTCCCTTTTCATTTTTCACTTATCTCAGGAAGTGGCCAAATACATGCAGTTCCTTTGTTATAATTATTTTAATTATTACGATCTACACTGTTTAATATTTTTTTCATAAATCATTTATAATTAATTCAAAATTTGATACACAATGCTATTGCATTTCTGAATCAGAGCTATCTTCAAAAACAAATTTGAGATTCATATTTATTTCGAATTGCAATAAAAATAGCAATAACTGCAAAAAATCGAACTATTTTATACTGCTGTCTTAAACAAGAAATGCGGTGGGGAAGGGGGGGGGGCGGGCAACCAATAAAAATAAATAAATAAATAAATAAATGTCAGGCTAATATTTGAACAACTTTTTACTTGAAGTGAATACCTTATTGTCCCATTTTTAAATTGATAAAAAAGGTTCGTTTGTTTCATTGCTGATCGATTTATACTCGCCTTTTATTTCTCACGCTTTTAAGTGACTTCGAACTGCAGGCATACAAAAAGGTTCAAGGCATACAAGGCAGGCTCTACATTGAGCAACTTCTTAGATTTTCATTTTTTCCCAGGGGTTTCTCTGTCTCAGTTAAAAGAAATCCGAAGAAGTTCCAATCGGTCAGAGGAGTCGAGTAGCCCGCCATTAGGCGGCATTTTCGTGACAATCGTTCAAAAGCCCCGCCGTTTATGACGGGCATTGTTGGGGGTCTCCGTTATCTCGACGGTCACCTCTAGATATTAGGGTAATAACAGCATTTACTTGGAAATGGCATGGCGGCAGTCGCATTGCTTCCTACCTGTTGGTAGACAACTTTTGGGACTTACTTGGGGGTGACATTGAGAGCTTGTATTCAGGCTTAGTTGAAGTGTCGGACATTTCGAGTGTTTTTCTCACGTGTCGAGTCACACAAATTTGCTGGTAGTTGCTGATTTTTAAAAGGGCTTAGTGTGCGTGTGTGAATATATTGTGTATTTATCAGAGTTCACTTCATATAAATAAATTATTTGGTAACCTGCTTCACTCAGTTCCAACATGTATACTTTTTCTAATGAAAACGTTTATCGTGGAATGGTAAGCTGAATTTTAAGTTATGATTCTTTGTCAATTGAAATGAAATGCTAATGCTACAATTTGGTTTGTTTTTCTATGCGTTTATTGTTTTAAATATTAAAAGTTATAAACATTTAAGTAGCAATTTTATATTTATAGTGCAGTTATGCAAGATTTTGAAAGAATTGTTGGTTTTTAAATCATACTTTTACTGTTCTACTGAAATGTGTGAAAGGGGTTTGCTTTTAATTTTTTTTTTTTAATGTTTTGTTGAATTTTATACAGTTCTTAGATAACACTTTCTTAGCATTGCTGTTTTTGTGTAGGAGAAAACAGTAGATTGAGGAATGGATATTCTTTGGTGAAAATATTTCCCGAGATACATCAGCCATTTTTAAGAAAAAAAATGTCATTAAAAACAAGTGTTTTTCGTCACATTTAGCAGTAAAAGTCTTTTTGCGGTATCTTTAGTAATTACTTTTTAAAATCGTTTGTTTTTCCAATCATTTGTTTTCTAATGCTTATTTTGCTCGCCTGTGTGGTTTGATAGGATGCCCCCCTCCCCTCCCTCGTGGAGAACTAGCTTTTAGCTCCCGATTATCTGCGAGTGTGCCACACTTTTGTTTTCCATTTTTTATGCGGTGATGATTTACCAAATGCAGAAAAAAGCAATTGCGTTATTGGTCGTTTATAGCTGTAAAGGATATTTTTTTGCATCTAATGTTATTATTTTTAACTATAGTTTAAATGTACGTATCGTGTTGACTTTTTTTAACTATTGCATAAACCCATTACCCATTTTACCCCACATGACCCTATCCCAGTTTTCTCAATTAATAGGAACATGGGCGCATTATAGCCTACTAAGGCTCTTGCGCCAATAAACTCAATACAACCAACCAATAAGAACACGAGATATAAAGGTTCTCAATTTTCAGAAAAATCTGAGACAGTTTCAAGTCAAGCACTACCCCTCTAAAACTTATATAAAGCAACAAAACTAAATGTATAGTGTTATGATTTTGGGCTCGAGCCGTGAGAAAGGGGGGGGGGGGACAAATATTTTGAAAAAAGTAAGTCATCATTATTGTGCAGCCCTTTTGCTTAATGAATTATTTGCATTTTTGTTGGAAAAATTGCTTTCATTTAATAGTCTGGGGAGCAACTGGTTTTCCGTGCGCTTTTTGTGATACAATTATGACAGTTAGTTTTTCTGAAAGGTATTGGCACCAGGAATACGAATTCGGATGTTGCCACCCCCAAAAATAGTGCAGGGGGGCGTAAGGGGGGGGGGACAAAGTTTTTTCACTAAAATAATTATATCTTCGTTAGTTCATCGCTTACAACCAATTTTCAAAGGGTAAAATGCTTAAATACACTCAAGAATAACATTAGAAAGCATAAAAGGCTGAATTCAAATTGCTGACACGTGTTTCGGAACTATTAAGAGCTCCTTTTTCAGTGTATAAGATGAGAGCTTATGAATGAAAATTCATCCGGCTGAAGGTGTTTTTTTTTCATTGAATAGAGGTTATCAAACCCATCATTTGAACAACCAAGGGGGGGGGGGTAGCCGCTCCCCCCGCCCCTTTTAGAACAAAATGCAAATGCACATTTGTGTGCGCTTTTATCCTTCAACACATAGTATACATTGAATTTGCACTTTTGCCCGGGACTGTAATCGCCCCCGAAAAATTATTGTTTTTATTTATTTCTTTATTTTTTTGATCAAGGAGAGGGGTTCAATTCCCCCACTAATCTGATGACTAATTCCTCTTAAAGAGGAATTTTTTTTCGTCATTTTTTGCCCACCACAATTTTTTGTAGCTTAAAGCACTGCTAAAGGAAGTTTTTGCCGTCACGAATGTGCTTTAAATAATATAAGCCAGTGATACTCATTGTGAGTGGTCTGAAACATGCCTGAATTTTTAAGTTAAAAAAATGAAAGATTTTTAATTATTTGCTCAAATTCACTCAAATAATAATATAATGACAACATTAATGAACCCAAATTTTTCATAGACTGCTTAACATTGTGTTTGTTTCTGTTGCTGAGTGTAAAAAGTAATTTTAAACAAACTAAACATTTATTGAAACTAAAGTGTTTTATTTCATTATACATCACTATACATTTTCAGCTGCATTTTTGTGCGAACAAAATAGTTAATTAAAAACATGAAAGTAGAACTATAATCAGGGCCTGATTAACCTCTGAACTTAGGGGAATCTCAGTCTTTTTTTTTTGAGGCCCACTGCTTCTTGAGGCGAGAGGCGAACATTTCTATACTCTTGAGACATTGTAACAAATCTCACTCTGGGTACAAGTATTATTTCTGAAAAAGGCCCAAGCAGAATTCAGATTAAAGTACCCCTACTAATATATAGAATTTTCATACATTATTATATGGTTGCATTGCAATTCTATGTGGTTAGATGTTAAATTAGATTTATTACTTCACTGAATCAATAAAACTTAATAAAAGTACATTTTTAAAAAATTGAGCTAAATCCCACATTTAAAAATAGCTCATGCGGTGGGATTAATGTTTTATGAAATGTTTCTCACTTTTAAAACTGTCCGGAAGATTTTTATTGAACTAGTTTTAATGTTTGCAATTATCTTTAGAAGTGCTTTTAAAGGAAGAAAATAGAATTTTAATTTTTGGCCCCCTGAAAATTTTAAGCTTCCCGAGAATTTTCGGTAATCAGGCCCTGACTATAATTATAAATAACAGCACACACGCTACTCATTTGACAGTAGCATTTGAAGGAAAATGTAATATATATGTATTTAAATCAACCCGTGAATTTTTCATATTCTTGATTGTTTCAAAAAGACATTGCTAGGAAGAATTTTAAAACAATAAGTCAAATTATAATATATAATGCAAATTAAAAATCAGTTTCATTATCAGATTCATCTGAGCTGATCTCCTCATACCTGTTAAAACAGTGATTTTCATCATCTAGGTATATCCAAACATTCACATATGTCCGCATTTGACAAGCAGTGTAGAACATTCACTGTTTTTGCATGAGCATTTTACCAGTTCTAGAATCGCCTGTGGAGCAGGTTCCATTTTGGTCATCTAGGGAACAAATCTGCTGTCTTGCATTTCCCAACCATAACCAGCATCTGACTGTGGAATATTCCGACATGCAATGACATCATTTTGCCATATCATGGCCTGATAATGTGCTCTCATGTTGGCATAGCGAAGAGCTGATTGTGTTGGTGGCATCTTCTCTGATTCGGCAATTTTCTTTTGAAATAACTTGAACCGAACAGAGCCAACATCTGATTTAAAACAGTTTGGTAGGTAACTTTTCCCAAATAAAATGCACCAAAAATATCTTCAGATGGTGTAGAATTAATTCCTAAATTTGCAAAAGCCTGCAAAATATTTTTATCAGACTGCTGCAAGGCTTTACCTTTTCCAGCAAACATTCCTGTAGTGTCGCATCCAGTGAGTGCATGAAGGCCAGGCAAGGCTTTTTCCTTTTCTGCTTCTAAACCATTTATATATCGGTCTGAGAGCAATCTGTCTTTTTCTTTTACCATGTATGGATTCCATTTATTACATTTTCTTTCAAATGCTACTGTCAAATGAGTAGCGTGTGTGTTGTTATTTGTAATTATAGTTCTACTTTCATGCTTTTATTTAACTATTTTGTTTGCACATAAATGCAGCTGAAAATTTATAGTGGTGTATAATGAAATAAAACATTTTAGTTTCAATGTTTAGTTTGTTTAAAATTACTTTTTGCAGTCAGCAACAGAAACAAACACAATGTTAAGCAGTCCATATGAAATTTTGGTTCTTATTGTTGTCATTATAGTATTATTTGAGTGAATGCAAATAATTAAAAATCTTCTCTCATTTTTTTAACTTAAAAATTCAGGCATGTTTCAGACCACTCACAATGAGTATCACTGGCTTTATATAGTTTAAAGCACATTTGTGGCTGCAAAAACTTCCTTTAGCAGTGCTTTAAGCTACAAAAAATTGTGGTGGGCGAAAAATTATGAAAAAAATTGCTCGTTAAGAGGAACAAGTTATCAGATTAGTGGGGGCAATTGAACCCCTCTCCCTGATCAAAATAAATAAATAAAAACATTAATTTTTCAACCCTCTCCCCCCCAGGAGGGGGGCAATTACAGTCCCGGGCAAAAGTGCAAATTCAATGTATACTATGTGTTGAAGGATAAAAGCGTACACAAATGTGCCTTTGCATTTTGTTCTAAAAGAAGCGGGGGGGGGGAGCGCCCCCCCCCCTGATTGTTCAAATGATGGGCTTGATAACCTCTATTCAATGAAAAAAAACACCTTCAGCCGGATGAATTTTCATTCATAAGCTCTCATCTTATACACTGAAAAAGGAGCTCTTAATAGTTCCGAAACACGTGTCAGCAATTTGAATTCAGCTTTTTATGCTTTCTAATGTTATTCTTGAGTGTATTTAAGCATTTTACCCTTTGAAAATTGGTTGTAAGCGATGAACTAACGAAGATATAATTATTTTAGTGAAAAAACTTTGTCTCCCCCCTTACGCCCCCCTGCACTATTTTTGGGGGTGGCAACATCCGAATTCGTATTCCTGGTGCCAATAACTTTCAGAAAAACCAACTGTGATAATTGTATCACAAAAAGCGCACACGGAAATTAAAATTTGACCAGTTGCTCCTGCACTATAAATTTTAAAGTATTTTTCCAATTTTGCTGTAGAAGCAAAATCAGTTTCGCCCTTCTGGAATTTATCCCACCCCTCTCCACAGAAAGAAAAACACGTCTATGTGCAATGCATGCAGTGATAAGTTCGTATCAATTTAGTGAAATAAAAGAACAGCCGTTTTATTGAGCGCCTAGTTTGATTCGTATTGTTGAAAAGTGAAAAGTTACCCATTACCTGAAAGTTCCTCTGAGAATTTCACGAATTCCCACTCGTGCGAATGAAATGCTTGGCCTTCCACGCCAAACGGAGCGGAAAAAGGTCCGATCCCCCAATCCGTTCTATTTATTCCAATTTCTCTCTTCCCGCCTTTTCCCCCCTTAAAAATAATCGTCGCTCTTTGGGCCGATTCGGAAGTCATTACCAAGATACTCGGAGCGGATCTAATTCAAACAGATGAGGCCGCCATTTTTAATGAGAACTCTTCGGCGATGTTGTGACGACGTGGGCCCGGTGCGTGCGACAGGTCTTTTCGAAAACTGGCTTCTTTTTCAAGCCTTTTTAATAATTATTTTTACGATTAGAACGCGATTCGCGCCTTGTCACCCATTCCGTATCCCCCTGGTGGTGGAAAGTTAGCATACTTCGTTCTTGTAATCCCATTCTATGAAGTAGAAAACGGATAAAAATTATGTCTCTGAAAACAGGAGTTTTAATTATTTGCGTCGCTCAGCAAATTGTCCTCGCTTTCCATAAATCAAAACAGTAAATGAAGGTGAAGAAATTTATTTTTGTTGTGTATTCTCGTAATTTGTAAATAAAACTACTTACCTAATAATACGGTTGTCGACAGTGTCTCACCATTTTTTTTCCAATTTTTATTCTTTTTCGAACTCTTTACATTTAAAAGTTTCATTTGAATCCACCTTGCTGAGTTCCCCTTTTTCAGCCGACTGACTCTGAATTCAACAGAATCCACCTGCCCTCTCAGCTTAGTAATTTTATATTCTGTGCCTCAACGGGTTAATTGCTGGGGCGACCCGATGGGAACTCACGGGATTTGACTGCGTCTTCCCGAAAATTCCTTATTCGACAAATTTTGTTTGCCTGTTCGGGAAATTTGGGAACAATTTTAGTATTGCAATTTTACTTTTTTTTTTCCTTTTATCCTTCTTTTTTTTTTGCTAATAATGTCTAATCTTTTCTCATAAGACTACGTGCACATGTTTGGATTTTGTTATTCGGAATTTTATTCGATGAATTAAAAATTTTCTTTCGAAAAATTTTAAGTTTCCCTGGTTAACTGGTGTGGTGATGTATCTTACTTCTAATTTCCTAAAATAATTTGTTTGCAACTGTCCTCTCTTGTTTCTTTCATTTTAGAATTAGTTAAGTTGTATTTTCGTTATCTTTTTCCCGTGAAGAATTTGGGCATCACCAGTTTGTCAGTTATTAATTAAAAATCATTCCTTGACTTCACTATTATCTCCTTGCAACATTTTTAACGAATACATTTCATAAAGAAAAGCCTGTAGTCTTCAGTACTCTTTTTAATGTGTAAATAACATGAATTACACCGATTATTGGGGGGGGGGGGGAAGCGTTTTTAACCTCGAAAGAAATTCGTTGCTGGGCTTAATTTTTCACTTTCAAAATGTAATAACTTAGTTGTTTTGCTATGCCAGAACCGACCTTTTTTTTTTTGAGTGTATGTGTGTGTGTGGGGGGGGGGGGGTAACAATGTCATTTACGAAGGATTGGTATTTAATGCTAAAAAAATATTTGACCCTTTGAGCCTTCGCTGCGCCCCTGTAAAGGATGCATTGTTTCCCTCGTTCTCAAAATCCTCAGTTCGATCAAATGCAATGTTATCAACACTTGCGATTTTAGTTAAAGTCGTGAAGAGCCCGCTTTTAGCTGAGAGAAATCTGCAGCGAAGATAAAAAGGTAAGCGTCAGCGCGAGCGGACGTGCTGGAAATTAATCCGCGCCCCTGCCCCACGTAACAAGTGTCATCATCTTTAATTTCCGACCGACTTGCTTTGCTGCGGTTTGGTTGGCGCTAAAAACCTTCGACGTCAAAAAGAGAGAGAGAGAGCGAGGGAAGAAAATGCATACCCTCCTTTTCCGATGACGTGTAATTAATGAAGCCTCGCCTTTGCTTGCGCTGAAAATAAAAAATATATATATAAATAAATACTCGGTGCAATAATTGTTCGAAGGCCTGCGGTTGAGAGTTTGTATTTCAAAAAATTATGCACGCTTGTATTAACATTGTTTCGCTCCTTTCTCTTGATAGTGAATTTGACTGCGTAGAACCGTCGCTTCTAGAATCCATTATTCTTGAATATTTATTTGGGTAATCAATTTAGGATATCAATCGATTGCCATTGGAATATGATGAAACTAATAATAATAATAAAAGTACCGGGAGGGGTACCAAGTAGTACCAAGGTTATTCAAGTGTTTGATGTGATATTTGAGTGCTATGATTGCATGAAAGTTTGTTAACCATATGAATTCTTGAAGTATTAAAGATAGCTTTCACACTGATTGATTATCTGAGGAACATAAAGTTTATGAAGTGTTAGCAGAAAAAAAAGTAGTTTTTGGTAATCGTGGCTCTTATGGGGAGCTTATTTCTTATGGGGGGCGAGGGGGTAGGGGCATGAGTCTATATATGCTGTGAAACCTCTCTGAAGGGACCAGACCTCTTGTTCCGGCAAAAAAGGAGGAAATCGCTTAATAGAGGTTGTTAGGAAGTAGTCAATGATATCGTTAAACATGTGCAAAAGTCAGTATTGTAAAGACAGAATTTAATAAAACTTTTTAAATGTACTTTCTGTCCAAACAAGTTGCAGTTAGTCGTTTGTTTCGAATCGCTGGCTTTCTCCAACAGGGAAAGATATTTGTAGGTCGCTTAAAGGGGACGAGTTGAACGTTAAAGAAATGAGAATTTTTTTTTCTCCAATTCTAGTTACTAATAGTGTTGGTCTGTCAAAGAGGATACAAAGATGGCCATTGAACAACTGCTGTTTTTCTGATCACTTGGCCTAACAAAGCAAATGTAAGTGCACATGCAAAAAGTGTTATGCATACTAATGAGGGCCATATTTGAGAGATGGGTTTTTAGGGTTCAGACCCCCCGAAAAATGCTTTCCACATACATTTTTTTGCTGAAAAAGTTATTTTATTACTAATTCATTTTCAATCTTATTTATTCTTCAAGTTATTTGACAAATGAAATTATCATTGTTGATCAATTGTACAAATTAAGTGTTATTTTTATTGTAGTTATTGCCAACGTCATTTCCTACAGGACAATGCACCTTTTTCCTTCAAATTTTAAATACCACTAAAAAAACACCAAAATATTTTAATTTCAAAGTGCCAAACTCGATATTTGACGTATATCGTTTCAGAAGGATTATTTCGAATGCACGTATTTTAGTAAACTCATCTATCCTTTTCAGTGATTAAAAGACATGGAATTGAGAAGGGGAGAAAATATGCAGTGTACAAAACAAATATTTTTTCTCTTCATTGAAAAGTTACATCTAATGCCCTGTAAGCATCTATTGTTTCAAAAAAGGAATAGAATATAGAATGTGAAATAAAGTTTTATTGGTCATGTAGATTTCACGAGAAATGTGTTTTGTAAAACCCTAACCGATACAAAAGTCGTGTTACGGCTCTGATACTAATTGATGCTCAGTACATACCAGTTGTACTCTGAGACTAGAAAATTCAAACAAGAAATCAAACGGCAAAACAGTAGACGACGTCGTTAATTATATTTATACCACCGCCTCCCACCCACCCACTCAGTTATTTCATGTTGAGTTTAGATGTTTCTTTATAAGCCATATCTCAGAAATTGGTTATCAACGTAAAAAATTTTGCCTCGTTTTCGAATAAAACTAACTGTCAAAAATTAATACACAGCAAACTCTCGGGCACATATTTTTTGTTGGATGCATGGAACCCCTTGATTTGTGCTGTAAACCTGAAAAAACTTTGAAGCACGCTTGCAAGTTTTAGCGTAAGGTTTATTGAAAAATTGAAATTAAAAAGACTGATAATAAAAGTGAGAGGGAAAAACTCTTGAGTCAAAATAAAAAGATGGAGTGACGCCGCCCCTCCCAGACTTATTCCATTGCTTCCGTGCCTCCTAATGATCAACGGAAAAACTTGCACTCATTAGGGGTTGAAACTTATGTCAGGAAGTTAAGTTAATCTTAATCTTGTCTGTGCCTAGGTCCACCGATGATCGCCTTATGAGAGGTCACTGTGACTTCTGCAACATTTCCCAATTCTGTAAATTTTTTCTGAAGACTCGGCAAATTCGGAGACAGCAGTGCAAAATTGCATCTAAAAAGAAAAATTTCAAAATGATACTCAATGTCTCTTCTCACAAGATGTTGTAGTTGTGTGCTCATATTTTGTCATTCGGCAAAATTCGGATTTTCATTCGACAAATTAAAGATTTTCCTCCTCCCAAAAATATAAGTTTGGGCCGCCCCTGTGTTCACCTGCTGAATTTTTCATGTAGCACGAATGGTAAATAATTTTTAAGTCAAAGGATCCCCCCCCCCCCAAGAAACTAAATTTTGTCGAAAAACAACAATAACGAATTTATAAATATCTTAAAAGAGAGCAAAGACGTGAACGAGAACGAAACGTGAAACAGTTGAAATCTTTCCTTCTTATAGTGTAGTTAAATTTATCAACGTGAAATTATGACATTTTTTTTCATTTTAATTCATTTATTATTTTTCTCACTACCAACTTTTTTTGCCATAAATTCCGTATGCTAAATTCCGACGTGAGAAAAATGGCGCTTCAATTTACTCCTCTGCGCTGAATAAAAAGTAAGGAAAGAACTATTTGGCTTTTCGAATTCGCCACTCGTATTCCGGCAATTCGCGGTTCTGTATAAATTGAAAAGGTTTTATTCCGTGCTCCCCCTCCGCGAATCCTTCGATTACTTGTAACAAACGTACTTTCTGAAGTCGGCAAATAAGAGTAAGGTAAAAGGGAGCTAGCATTGTTTTGATTCTCTTCGAAGATTCTTCCCGAAAAGTTGGTTGTTTATTTTGCTCTACACATCCCCAGTTCGGCGAAAAAGTGATAACTTGCTCGTTTTTACTGGTTTTATAAGACACCTGCTCAGGTTTACTTTGATGGATTTTTATTGAGAAGGGGGGGGGGGAGCTGTGCGACGTTTATTCCATGCCTAACTTTGAAAGTTGAAGCAAAGCACCGAATTTAGTCCTCGGAATTTCAGGATTTGAAACGTTTATCATTGTGTCAAAAATAATTCAGGAAGACATCAGGCCCGTCATTTAGGGGGGGGGTGTCAATTGCCCCCCCCCCGCCCCCACTGCTTTTGAGAAATCAATGTATTTACATATAAGTGGGCGTGGTTTTTAATGTTTTCCGATGAAATTGCATTGCGTTTGGACCCTTTGCCCCCCCCCCCCCCAATCTGGAAAAACTTGAAATGACGTCCCTGGAAGACATTAAATATTCTGCACTGCTTTCTTTCAGTTGGACGAAAACAGCATCATTATTCACCCTTCCCGGTACGATTTGATGACACATTTCTCATAGTATAACCAACTATGTATTGAGGGAGGGGGGGGCGGTGTATTTTATATTTTGTGCACATTGTTGAAAAAATAAACATGAATTGTTATTCCTTGACTTGAGCATAAAAACTTGTTCAAATTCAAAACAAATTATTATAAGTAATAGATGCCTAATAATCTTCGTTGTTTACTCTAAAAGTCTTTAATTATGGCATAAGTAAACTACGGGGGGGGGGGGGGCATTATTTTGCCGCAAAAGAGGATAAAACTTTATCTGGGGGTCATTCTTGAGTTAATAAATGTTGGATGAAATTTGAATGCTTTGAAACTGAAACTTGTTTTTAATATTGTATGCACTTTCATTTAGGACCATAAGGTTGCACTTTTCGGGCAACGAGAATGCTTTTCTTCCATTGTACATATTTAATTCGAGAATAAATGCCACTGCTGTTTCTTTTCTGGTTTTGGTTTGTTTTATTTATGAAAAACATCAAACAATATTTTGTGTTATTATTAGAGCATTAAAATTTCCCTACAAACTTCTTTATTTGCATAATGTTTATTACAATGGTCAATTCGTGTTACCCTTTTAACTTTGAATTATATTTCTTGTGCTTTTTTTTTTTTTCAATGTCAAAATTTTTTGAACTGTGTATAGTTAAAAAGATTAGATCTTTTGGACAATCTTTTGGGGTTCAAAAAGTAGTTTGAGATCACTCATTACTTTACTAATTTACTGGTCATAGCAATCCTTACGTGCATATTTGTCTACACCTTTTTTAGCCTTTGCTGCCTTAACCTAGCACAGTTGAAGTATTTATACAAATTTTGGTTGAAAAAAAAAAAAAAAACGCTCATAGAAATACACGAAACACCTCACAGAAGTTGCCACCATGTTAAGATACACGGATTGCTCTTCCGGGCAGCTATGTGGAAGTGAAAGGCTCCCTTCTAGATTAGGCACTGGATGTTAGTAGAGTCCTCCTCCACAAGAAGTTAAAAGCATAAGAACATGAAATGCAAATTTTGTTATTTTGGTTCAATGGAAGGGATGTGTTTAAGAACTCTCCCACTGCATTTTTTTAGGATAGAAGTTTCAAATTTTAGACGATTTTCTAACATGGTGAGAGAGGGGAGGACTCTCTTATTTTGAATAATTGAACTCTTATAATACAATTATAGAAGAACTTTAATGATGTTGAGAGGGAGAAATTTTGTGGAGCTTCTCAGAATATTTTTGAAATTGAAATCTTCTGAACCCGATTATGGGCCATCTTTTGGTAGCATCAAGGGAAGGGTAGAGTTCAGGGACTCTCCCATAGCAGTTTTCAGAAATTGAAGTTCCAAAAGTGCAATTTTAGACGATTTTCGTCGGTGTTGATGAAGGGGCCCATATAGCATTCCCTAGAATTTTTTTGAAATTGAAAAATACATTTGTCGATCATTGTTGCGAACTTTTGGTGAAAGGATGAGGTTTAAGGACTTACCCTAAAAATTAAAATTACAAGCATGCATTTAGACCACGTTTAGCGCCGTTAAGAAAATTATTAACTTCAGAGACTGCTTCTCTTCCCCACCTTGACTAAGTCCATATTTTTTATTTATTTTAGTAAAAATAGTGTGGAAAAACATCCTAAGTTTTTCTTTTTCATAAACATATGACAGTTTATTTTTAGGTAATAATATTCCCGGTTTCCATTCTTATATTTTTATTTTTTGAAATGCAATAAATCTCTTGATAAAGTTTTGTTTTACTGCCGTTTTTCGGCTTTGAACATTTAAATACTAGTTTGACTTTTCATTACAATCCTTTATATATCTATTTTTAAAAATAAATATGTGGCTTCAATTGCTGAATACATCTTTATTTCGGTATAAATGTTTCAAACGCACGTTTCAGCCACCATTTGTTAAGTTTTCCCATCGGCCATTAGGAGCAAAAGTTAATCGATTATCGGCCGTCTTTGAACAATCGGCATCGACCCATCGACTAAAAAATGCCATCAGTGGTTTTTTTAGTTCGAACCTTTATGAATAATAAAAAAAAAATCCTAGCCCCCCCCCCCCCCGCGCGCCCGCTGCTCCCCTGATTTACAAGAGTCACACTGACTCAATGAGAAGAGACACTGCTGTGACTCAATTTTGTAATTATGTTTCATATGTGTATTCCTTAATTCTGATTAAAAATTTTTACACTAATTAACCAAATCAAGGTATGTATTTAATAAATATGTAAAAAATAATAAGTAACTTCTTTTTTCTTTTATTTCAGAATTATGCTTCTGAAACTTTTGATCGTGACACACCACCATATTCCATGCAGAAATCTGCCACATATGCTGATGGGTATTACATGAATGGTAAGTTATTGTTTTTATTTGCTCTTTAACTGAATTGCTTAATATGAATTGCACTCATGGTGTAGGATTTTTTACTCAACTAATTTTATATTTCTTTTATGTTATGAAAACAAATACAACTTATTTTTACTCATTGGGTTTGGTGTGAAAATTGTGACAGTTGTTTTTAAAATAAGGTCTTTATATTAGGATGAAAATATGGGTTTTTAAAGAAACAGCTTGTTACTTATACTTTCTGTAAAAGACATCTAATTATTGATCAAACATAATCTACAGTAGTTTAATTTGGAAAGCAAAATGACATAATTTTGTTCTCATCTAAAACAGTTTCTTTTATTTGGTATTTTTATTTGAACTTTCTGCACAGTTTCTTTACAGATTCCAATAGTAGTGTTTTCACGTCTCACTTGCTCTGGTATTGAGCCTCTTTGGACTGAATTCTTTGTTTTACAACACTGGAGGGAGATAATTTCAAAATATTATCTCAAAAAAATATAAAAATATTCTAAAAAATGGTCTTAATTCTAATTGTAATGCAAGTAATGGCACTTTATGCTCAGTTGCTCATACTATACACTCCTCATACTATGTCTCTTCTGCATTTATTGAGTATATGTTGTCTGCTAGTCAGTGGCGTACATAGCTTCCCAAGGGGCAAAAAATATACTTTTGTTGCTTGATGCCAAAGTGGCAAAAATTTGAGGTTTTTTTTTTTTCAACCTCCGATAAGCTATAAAAAATTAACGGTTTCAAATACAAAAATATTTTATATTATTATCAAAAGTAAGGTACAATGCTCTACAATTCTCTACATAATCACCTTGGCGATTGAAGCATTTGTTATATCTGTGAACAAGCTTTATTTTACCTTCCTTGTAAAATATTGCCGCCAATGATTGGAAGTGAGTTGTGACTGTCTTTGGGTTCCAAACCACTTTAGAAGCAGGGTGCCTTTTCAGACCCCTAGGAGAGGTCCCCAAGCCCCTGCTTCAGTTCAGGGAACAGATGAAAGTCACTTGGCGCATATTCGGAACTTCAAAAATGTCCCATTGAAATTAATGAAGGAACTGTTAGGTTACATGAGTGCTATGAGGATGGCCTTTGCCATGGATCAGAAGAATTCCAGAAGTCAGAAGTCCAGCAGCTTCTTCGTTTGTTTTGAATAGCTCTCTGTAAGCGTCGCAAAATTTCACAATAAGAATCTGAAGTAATTCACAAAACATTTCACAATTCCCACTTGGTGGGAGAATCAATAGTGACAGCCATGTTAATGTGACAGCAGCTCAACAGAAAAGGACGTGTTGGACTAGCCAGTGACAGGTTGTGTAGAGGGAGAGACGCATAGTCACCTACTATGCACATCGGTCATCTGCCGCATGCCTGGCCTTCATACTGTGCGATCAGAGGTTGAAAAAAAAAAAACAACCCTGGATCGGAGGTTGCAAAAAAAAAAAAAAAAACCTTCATACATATGTTTTATTTACATGTTTTCAATTAAGTTATTTGAGTTTAAACTAATTTCAGATAATAATATTGATTTCCAACATATCATTTTTAATGCAACATTAAAACAGTTACTTGTATGGTTTTTGATTTTATGAAAATAATTTTTAGTTAACATAACTCAGTTAAAGCTGTTTATCTCTAGTTCCACAAGACATGAGGAAAAATGAGATAGTTTTTGATAAGCTTATACAATTATGCAATTGGAACAAAGTCAGTTGAAAAGTATTCTTTTTCATTGAACCAAGTTCAAAATTTTATTATAATTTACTATGATTGCACCATGCACATTTACTAATTTTATTAAGTACAGCTATAAAAAGTTTATACATATCACATACCTTCAGTCACAAAACTTATCTTTCAAGAGATAATATTCAAAAATATTTACATTTGTTCTCTTAATCCCAATTGAAACAGTTGTACAATATAAACCTGAAGAACACTAAAAAAAATTAATGAAGTAAATAAATAACTATAAAAATAACTTATTTGTGACTTGTAAGAAGCAGAGAAATTCTACTACTACTCAACAATACTCCTTAAACATTTTCCGATGAAAAATTTTAATGTTTCTTTTCTTTTCTGATGTAGAAAGTGTTCCAGATACTTGGTCTTCCAATGCAAGTCTCAATTCTCCCAATTATTCCTTCTCTGCTTCATTGATGCCCAATGGCCCATCTTTAAATCATGCAGCTCCAGGTTTCTCTTCCATGTATTTGCCATCTGATTTGTTGGTAAGCCTACACTTAATGTACTTTGTGTTTCAAATTTTTGAATTAATTTTTCTAGCTCCTCCCCCCTCCCCCATCATTCTCCCAAAATTTATTCATTTTCTTATTTTCTTGCAGCAGACATGTGCAGCAGAACAGACTAATAGCAGCTTTTCATCAACGCAGTCGACTCCCATCAGCTCACCACCTCCTCTAGCTCGTAAGTGAACATTTAGTTTCATTTTAAAATAAAAAAATCCTCCTAAACTTCCTCCTTTTATGCCTGTGAAATAATTAATGCCTTTTAATGACTGAAAAAATTGTGTATTTACTCATAAATGTAAAATGGAAGTAAAACTGTGAATAGCTACATTGTGTTTGAACTTCCCTATTCTTCTCAATATATGTTAAATTTGTGGAATGGCACTTACAGAAATGTCTAAATGCTAAACTGTTAATTTTATTTTATTTTTGTCCCAATAAAACAAAGTTTTGTTTAGGCATTTCGGAGAATCAAAACGTCAAATAATCTAGGTATTATGAGAAATGAGCAAAAGTAATTCTTAAATGAAGGGCTCGGGTGTAAATAGTGGTAGCTAGCGTTTTTTAAAATCAAAAATATAGCTTGTGAAAAGTTCAAGAAATTATTGCAGCAAGTTTTTTGATGGGGGTACAAAGTGGGTACAATAATTAAGTGCTGTGTGTCTCGGTTAACTGTGTAAGATTGCTCTGTATGTACCCACATACCATCGTTTTCACTAAATAATTTGATTTTACAATTTTGTCAAGTATCACTATTTACGCCCGAGCCCTTCAAATAAGCTAACATACTGTGTATTATGACAGAAAAACCATAGTTTGTTAAAAACATTTCGTAGAATTGTTTATAAGGCATTGAAAAATGAATTTTTTCACATCATTTTTTAACAAAGAAGTTGTCTACAGTCTTCTGTCTTTGACACATGTGGCATTTGAATGAAGCATGGTAGGTCACCCAAATGCTGTCAATGTATTTAAATAAAAAGCAAATGTTTTGCGCTCTTGCACTTATAGTTTAGTGCTAATGATCATTGTCTGAAATTATCTATTTGAACATACAACTTTTAAAAGGCGGAAAACTTGATCCAAATAAATGAGATTCAATGGCATAATATTTCTAATTGTTAAGTGAAAATTAAAATAAAGAATGAAATTGATAATTATAATCAGGCATCCAGTGATTGTATAATTTGAAAAATCCAAAAACAAAAATTACTGACAAAGCATGGAATTTATTCAATCCTTTTAAAATGAATAATTAGCCTGGATCAAAGTTATCGGGCTATTTTAGGTTACTTGAGCCGTATCAGAAAGGTAATGCACAAAATAAATAAATATAACAAAAGTAGTAGAACTTTAAAACAGAAGGAAAACAAGAAGTTCGGTCAAGAACTAAACGAGCCTACTTTCCCGTACATTGACATCAGCATTCTAGCATCTGATCATTATTCTCTTGATTATTTGAGACTAAAAATTATGTCAAACATACCTTTTTAGCACTTGAAGCTGATTTCTAAAAGCAAAATATACCCCTCTCATCAGATGAAATAGACACATAAAAAGTAAATAAATGAATAAATAAAGTTTTGTCGCACCTTTTAAAGAATGTAACTGTTACAGTTCTTCCGTAGAAAAATTCCTCAATTGTTTTCAAAAAAAAAAATAAATAAATAAATAAATAAAGTACAAAGTACACATTTTATCAAAGAAAGAAAAAAAAAACTTGTCCGTTGATAAAATGTCTGGAATTTCGCTTTTAATCCGTTGCCAGTTGTTAAATATAAATAAAGAATAAAATGCCCTCGTGAATGAAACATTTTTGTTACAAAAAAAATCGTCTGCCAAAAATAATAATAATAATAATAATAATAATAAATGAAATAAAACAAATGAATAAATAAACAAAAAATCGTCTGCACAGTCAGTCATTTTTTTTCTGAGACTGCATTTCCGCCATGTTTGCGGAGTCGGAGTCCTCACAGAAGATTATTCAGAAAAGTACTTTACAAACATTATTTATCAAAACCATTTTCTTACAAAGTTAGTTTGAAGGAAATCCGACTTTAAGTTCAGGACCAACATTCAACTTTTCCCTGTAGGCGCTAATGTTGAATTTTTTTTCTGAACGGTTCAATATTGATCGAAAAATGGTTCAAATCAAAAAGCGAAATATGGAAGTGAGCCTCTCCGAGATCTTTCAAACAAAAAAAAGTTTATTCCATTCGGATGGTTCACTCAGAAGTTATTAGGTGGGGAAAAGTTGCTTGAACGGTTCAATGTTGAACGAAAAAATATTCAAATTGAAAATTTAAATATGGTAATGAAGTATCCTTGCTGAGATCCTTCGAACAAAAAAAAAAAGTTTATTTAACACGTTGACTGCCAAGCTACGAAGCAATTCCTAGATTAGGAGTTGGGCTAAAGCCAATCTACATGTGCTGAGAGAGTTAGGATTTTATGGTACCTTCACCGAAGCCAAATATCTCTACTGCCCGAGTATGACATCTGCGCTCGAATATGCATGAAAACAGCAAATCCAGGAACTACAAGCTAACTCCAAGTGGACTCAACAGCTAAGTTCCCATACCACGAGTTATCTTGTAGCTTGGCAGTCAACGTGTTAAATCGGACTGTTCACTCAAAAGTTATTAGGGGTGACAGCTTGCTTGAGCGGTTCAAAAATTGTTCAAATCGGAAATGTAAGTACGGGAATGAAGTATCCTTGATAAGATCTTTCGAACAAAAAAAAAGTTTATTCAATTCGGACTGTGAACTAAAAAGTTAATATCGCAGGACAGGTTGTTTGAACGGCTCAAAGTTGAAACAAGAATTGTTCGAATCGAAAAATCAAATATGAGAATTAGCTGTACTCTCCGAGATCTTTCCAACAAAAAAAAAGTTTGTCCAAATCGGAATGTTCATTCAAAAGTTATTAGGGGGGGGGGGGCAGACAGACCGACCGACCGACCGACACACAAATTCCCCACCTCAATACCCTACTTTCAAATTTTTAATTTTTCGATATTCATTTTACCTTTTTATTTTTTTAGCTTGGCGATATTTTTTGGACTTGGCGATATTTTTTAGATGCATTAAGCTACTTTTAATACTTTTTTCGTCTTTCTTTTATTTTTAACGGAAAAGTAGGCTAAAAAGAAAAAAAAAACTCTATGTTTGTACTTTACAACATTATAACATTTCTATTGTTTGTATTGTTGCAGAGGTGCCTAACAGTTGTGTTTACAGACCATATGTGGGTTGAAAAGCTGAACCATGTGATCTGTTGCTGTTCAATGTTACAAACCCAAAACTATATTATGGTTCCTTCCAAAACAACCATTCATTCATTTTCTTGTGGCGTTATGAATGATTGTTGCCAATTTGAAGTCAGATAGTCAGTAAAAGACAGCTGGAAATTTGAACCCATAAAATGAGCATGTCGTAACGATAACAACAACAATTCTTGGTTTGTAATTTTCTTTCCTCTTCCCTCTTATCTAGGGGGAAAAAAGCACTTTAATGTCTTCTGACCTATGTGGTCCTCATAGGGTAAGGTGTGGGTATCCCTTGGCTACACAACACAGTGGACACTACTGTAGTATTGCATACAGCACTATAATATAGTAAAAGCAATTTTAAAAACAGCTTCCAGACAGAAACCTTAAAATTATTTTGTTGCAATGAGCTGTGTACAATATGTCCAAACTTTTCATTGTAAAATAAAGAATGAAACTTATTTTGTAGCCTTGCCAAGAGTGCAGCCTCTGAGTCTTCTTGTTTTTAAGTCAAATGTACAAAATAAATAAATAAATAAAATAAAATGTAGCTCCAAACTTGCATAAGGCTCAGAGTTGTCCTAAAAGACTGTTCAGTACTTACTTTTGCATCTGTAATAAATTTATTACTTAACACTCTCTTTCATTTGAAATTTTTAAAATATATTTTTGCCTTTTTGTTTAGCTGCAGTGCCTAATTGGCAGCGAACCAGTAATCAGTTCAATGTACCACCTGCATCTTACACTGAGCTAACAAATACAGTAAGTTCAATATTTAATTATTAGAATTATTTACCAATACTCTCAGCTGCAATTTTAATTTAATTCAATGTACTAAAATGAAAGAGCTTTTCTCTCTCAAAGGTTGCTTGTGACAAAATTATGCTAAACAATGGTGATATAACGTATGAAAATACATCAAAAGAATTTAAAAAGATGAAAATTTCATCTGGTCTAATACAGGTTTGTTTCATTGTGTAACCTAAACCTCAGGAGACTAGCATGTATTTTTTGTGTTGCATTGCTGCATGCTATAATTTATAGTCAGATTGTAGTAGCTTGTTTTTAGTTACTTAGTCTTGTTTGTTGCTCCCACACTGTGTCCGTGTATTTTAAGAGTTTAGTGGTTCATTACTTTTAAAATAAATGATTAGATACTTCATGTTTTATAATGTGTCCATTGAAAGTTTTACTAATGAAGTTGAATTTATAGACATTTTCTTGGAAGATTTCTGACCTATTGTATTGTTATTTTTCTGAGTATTTATGTGAGTTTGAGTTTCATCTTTCTTTCCTAAAGTGATGTTTTCATTTGCAGCCCTAGTTTTGTTGAAAAATAAAACTGCCTGTAGAAGTTTGTACTAATTTTACAAATGAGAATTTTATTAATAATTTAGTTTTTTTTTTTTGCACTTTTCTTACTTCCATCTGTTTTCAATTACTCCTTTTTTTTAAATGTAAAGTTCATTTTTCTAATTTGTAGTTGTTGTAAACATGTTTGAAGGA
Source organism: Uloborus plumipes (assembly GCA_038373865.1). Taxonomy (NCBI): domain Eukaryota; kingdom Metazoa; phylum Arthropoda; class Arachnida; order Araneae; family Uloboridae; genus Uloborus; species Uloborus plumipes. The sequence continues at coordinate 67,089 of JAXGGA010004373.1, forward strand.
GGAATCTTTTTAGTGTCACCAATTATTTCCTCAAATTTCAAAAATAATCTTGCATTTAGAAATCACTGATGCAAAAATTGTGTGTAGTTTGTGCCATACTACATTATTATACATTATTTTACTAAATATTCATTGGGGGGGGGGTGATATGTTTATTTTAATGAACCGTGACGTCTTGAAAAATTTGGTAATGGAGCTTTGAATGAGGTGGAATTCATTGTGTTGCATGTAAAAAGTATTAAAACATGTTAGTAAAAAATCCCCTTTTATACTTGAGATTTTTATTTTTAAATTTTTTAAATATAAAATTAAATTTATCTACTATTCTTGAACTATCCCTATTTTATTCATAAGCAGCTGTCCTGTCAATCTCCCAGGATGACGGATGCACACACACCTGACTTGCAGGGGGTCTAAGGGATTCTTGTATCACCCTAGATTCTCAAGATTTCAAGAATACAAAAAGCTACATCTTCCTTTTTGTACAGCTTGAAATTCAAAGTTTTTAAGAACCTGTTTGAACCCACAGATCCTTAGATTTTACCCCCTTGTTCCAGTTTCCTTCCATTTTCTAAAACAAGAGTCGACTGGTGTGTCTTTCCTTATCTCTAACTGAAATTTCCTTCATTTGTTGGTTCTGAGCTTACGGGTCATTGTGAGAGATTTCGACGTCCTTTCTTAGAGTATTTTAAACATAGAGTAGATAGGGGAGAAAATTGTAGCCTTAGAAAACTGGATTCTTAACAGATATGCTTGCTACATAGAGGGGGTCACTCATAGAAGTTTCCATATACTCTCCTGTTATACTAATCTACCGAAAATATTTATACTTGATTAGGATTCAACATGTTTGATAAGATTTGCATGTTCCTGCCTTGGCCCTTGCTTAAGGGCGGTTACTCACTACTTTACGGTAGTAAAGGTTTTACAGTGTACAATATGAGAATGAATGAAAGGTAAAAATAGTCACACAAAAATAAGATTCCTACCTCCTTCCTCTCTCTTCTAAAAAACTCGTTTCACTTGGAGGACTTTGTGACCACGACATATTTAACGTCCCCCAGCCACCATTAATCAAGACGGTGGATCTTTGATCGGCTGGGATCGAACCCGGGTCCCTCCGGTTACGAGTCCGACGCCTTACCGATCTATTACCACCTTACCGATTATAGGGGTGCTGGGCCAAGGGTTTGCTCGACCCTTGGTTCTGGTTCAAAACAGCGGCGTAGCTACAGCTTCTGCCGCCCAGGGCGGATCTTCAATTTGCCGCCCCTTTATTTAAACGTACATAGATTGTTTATTATTTAGTCTGAGGAACGAAGAGTGCTAGAAAATCGTACTCCTGGGTCAACATTTTAATCTAGTAACAGGATCATTGCTCACCTACGATTTTCATCTCAAAAGATAATCATACGCAAAAAAAGCAACTAAATTTTGAAAAAAATTCTAAAAAAAAAAATTCGCATTAACAATTTTATCAACGAAAACTTCAAACTCGAAAAAGGAAATTAAATTAATTAGCAGGTCAAAGATCAGAGTTCATGGTTTATACATCGTTTAAAGAATCACAAAGCATTTTTCTTCATGAAAATACTCCCTTGTACTAACAAACAGTAATGTAACAAGACATTTCTAGAAATTCAAGTTGGTTCACTTTTAAAACACGAACAACATTAAAGACATTAAATGAGCATAGCAAGTAGTTTTAATCCATCCATTATATTAAAATTATATCTCACATCTTTTAATTAGTGAGCATGAAATAAAATTAAACATATATATACATTTCATTGTTTATAGCAGTGATTCTCAACGGGGCGATACCGCCCCCCCCCCCCGGTGGGCGGTGGGACGATGTTGAGGGGCGGTGAGCCTCTTTTGGGCGGCAGGGGGGTGGTGAATATATTTTGGGCGCTAAGGGGGCGGTTTGTATATATTAAAATTTGTTTCAGAGAATATGTTTTGGGCAGGGGCGATGGGAAACCGTTTTCTCATAGATCGATAAGGATAGCTTTAAAAAGAAAATTCTATGGATGTTTCCCGAACCCTGATCCTTCTCCTAAAATCATTAAATATAGTCAAAATTTGCCAATAGTACTCAAATTTCAAAAAAGTTTTTGGAGGTTTGTGTCCAGTCCATTTTCATAGCGTAACTATCTAAAATAGCCTTAGAAATGTGTTTTATTGATGTCTATTTAAAAATTGCTCAAGTCCTAAACTCCTCACCCCTCCCTGCTCCCCTAACTTTTATCGCCAAAAAATATCCTAAAATGCGTTTTGAAAACTTCACTATTAAAAAACTTCGGGGTAAAGATGCAGAACCACCCACCTTTTTCACTAGCATAACTACATAGCTTAAAAATCTTGTTTTTAGACATTTCTGTCGAAGAGCTATGGAAACAATCATTTTAAAAGACAGCCTAGTGATCTTTTCAAAAATGATTACGGGAGGGAATCTCGAATTACATGCCAACTCTTTCCCCAATCATGACCAAAAGGAGCCTGGAATTACGTTTTTAGGAAGTCAATTTCTAAAAATTTCTAGAAGAAATCCACCAGACTTGACCAACGTATTGTGTTGTAAGAGCATCGTCGTATCAACAAGTTGCGTTTGTCAGAGCACAATGTGAAGAAATTTCCAGAGAAAAGTCCTGAAGCTTTACCATTCCCTCACCTCAACAGAAATAGTTTCAATTCAGGTTTTTAAGACTAGAATTTCAGAGCACACCAGAAGGAGCTTTGACCCCCCTAAGATGACTAAAATTAGCCCTAAAATAACTTTCAATTTTGGAGTTTTTCTCCCTTGTTATAATCTACCAAAACTTGCCTAAAATAACGTCAAGTTTAAATACTTCACCGTGGTGGAGTCTGAATCTAACTCTTAACACCACGAAACCTAAGATGAAAGGAACAGCGTTTTTAAGACTCCATTTTCAAAGCAAGCGTCGTCTTTACTATGATGTCTCCAAAATCATACTATAATTGCGTTATTAGGACTTGTATTTTTTGGCATTTTATCTAACCTTCAAAGCGATAAAACAGGCACGTGCCAACAGGGGGGCAGGGGGTTTCTTTGCCCCCCCCCCCAGTCTTTGAAGGAGGAGGGGCAAATTTCATTTCTCGCCCCCCCCCCTAGTTATTAAACATTTGAAAAACTATTGGTGCAGATTTAATCGATAGCACCGCTATCCCCCCCCCCCCCCCCCCAAAAAAAAAATAATAACAACAGGCGGGAACGAAATTCCGGAAATAATGGCTCACTGCGTTCAACGACAGTTAATAGATGATTTAAAACAAAGTACTTTTTTGGGTATAATCGCAGATGGCATGACAGATATTGCAGGAAACGAGCAATTCAGTTTGTATGTCAGGTGGATAAATCCCGTCACATCTGAGGTGAGGGAGGAATTTTTGGGCATGTACTCCCCAAATGACACAAAAGCCAGTACATTGTTTTATGCAATTGAGGATGTGATGATAAGACTTGGTCTTGGTTTTGAGAAAGTAAGAGGGCACTGCTTTGATGGAGCTAAAAACATGAGTGGCCATATAAATGGTGTTCAGAAACTGATTCTGGAAGTCCAACCCAAATCATTATTTACCCAAATCACTGTAGCAACCATTCCTTGGATTTATGTCTACAAGAAGCTGCCCGGTCTTGCACTTTAATTTGTGAAGTCATGGCATTGGTGAAAGATGTTTCGAACATCATACTATCTTCAGCCAAAAGAAAGCAAACATATTTGAACATTGTTCTCCCTCCATGTGACCAGGACAGTGAAGAAAAACAAGTGTCCAACCTCATACCCCTTTGTCCAACAAGATGGTGCATTCGCGTCACTGCGTTAAACCCTTTTGTTGCTAACTACGAGAGGGTGCTGCAGACAGTATCAGCAATTTTAGACGAAAGAAGAGCAGCTCTAAGGGAATATAAAAGACAGCTGAAAAAAGCAAAGACTCTGTTCGCGTTAAAAGTAGCCAGTAGAATTTTTGCTCCTTATGAGCAGTTTGCTAAATTTCTGCAAAAACCTGGCTATACTGTTACTAAGGCAATTACATGTGCCCAACTTCTGTCAGACACACTTTTGAATATGCGAACAGAAGAAAATTTTGATTGTCTCTGGACAGAAACTAAGGAAACAGCGGAACTGTTAGGTTTGGAGCTACCACACAGAATTCGCGAGAAAGAAAGGCTCCATGTCGCTTAGAGCACTCCAACGTGTCTGACAATTCAATTGCTGCGAATTTAACAGAAACTGTTAAACTCCGACAATGCTTTTTCGAAGTAATGGACATAGTAATTGAAGAAATTAAAAAGCGGTTCCACCAAACCGGAATGATGAATATTGTTCAGCTAGAAGAAGTGCTGACAAGTGCAGCAAGAGGAAGTCCCTTACAAGAAAAATTGGGTGTCCATGCAAGTGACTTCGATATCGAAAAGTTAGAGGCCCAATTAATTTTGCTACCCGCTGTAACAAAGGGAGAATTATCTTCCTTTGATATTTGCGAAAAAATGGTAGCAGAATCAAGTACCGTTAGACAGCTACTGAGTGAAGTTTTTAAATTAGTTGAACTTATTCGCACCGTTCTAGCTTCAGTAGCATCGGCCGAAAGGTCATTTAGTTCACTTCGTCGAGTAAAAACGTATGTATGATCCAATATGTCGCAAAAACGTTTGACCCACCTCCTTCTGTTGAACATACACGAATCTCGTACTACCAAATTGGATCTAGATTCCATTTGCAAGGAATTTATCTGCAGAACCGCCGAAAGAAAAAGAGTATTAGGCGTATAAATACCGTATTTTTTGCCGTTTAAGACGCACTTTTCTCCCCAAAATGGGGGGGGGGGGGGTGCCTGCGTCTAAAACGGCAAATACAAAAGCCCCCTATTTTCTAGATTTGCCTCCTTTAAAATTGGGTGCGTCTTATGCCGGTGCGTCTTATACGGCGAAAAATACGGTATATCTGGATTTTATTTTTCCCTAAAAAATTAAGAAATATGGAATAAAAAAAGTTTGTGCTCCATTGGCTGATATTTTTTTCGTTTGCCCCCCCACTCTCCAAAAGGTTGGCACGTCCCTGCGATAAAATACTCAAAAAGAATTTCTGTGAATTGAACTTATCTTGTAATTTGAAAATTGTACTTAATTTAATTTTTCCCTCCAATTAAAACTTGATTTATAATATTTAAGGATGACATGTAGTGTTAGTTTCATGTCTTTGTCTCGCCTGGAGAAAACCGGAACTCAGGCTTTGTTATTGCCGTAAATGAGGGATGAGTATTGCATTGTTGCAAGTAAATAAGGACAACACGGTTTGGGACTGTTTGAGGAACTATTTGGACGCAGTGTATTTTTCAAAGTATAATGGCTTTCAAAAAAAAAAAAAAAATGTTGAAAACAACGCATTTTTATTTCAAACCTTTTTGCTCTTATTTACGTTCAAAATAGGTCTCTCAGTTAATTTAACTATTTTGCCCACTTAGTTGATTCTTTGACACAGCTTTTTGGAAGAAAAACATTGACTGCTTTAAAAAAAAAATCTTATGCTTGAAAAGTTTTTTTACTCCATAGTCATTTTTTAACTATCTATTTGGGCAAAATTACAGAGGAAAACCGGTAAAGAAAACATGCTTTTCCTTCTCCCCTTCTTCCATTTCACGCCCTTCTGCAAAGGGGGCGTTGAAAACATTTACAATCTTAAAGGGGGCGATAGCTGAAAAAAGGTTGAGAACCACTGGTTTATAGTTTAAATGTTCTTCAATTACAAATTTAGAAATACATTTTTTATCCAAGTCAGAACTTGTGGTTCTTACACATTTTGTGGAATCACAAAATAAGTATGAGAACATATCCTGATTAACAAAGCGCTCCGGTAATCTACATAATTATGATGAATGCAATGGAAACATTAGATATTTTTAGTATATATGAGAGAAAGAAATATGAAATAAGTGTAGTTCTCAATAAGTAAGCCTTTTGTCACACTTATTCCCGATTTTTGCAAGCTTAGAATTTTAATTAAAAATCAAAACTATGCTAAATATATTTAAAAGTGGAAACTGAATAGAAGAAAAATATATCTATACATTACACTTATTAAATGAGAAATAAACGTGAAATAAGTATAGCTAGGAAAGCTTTAAAAATTATTAAAATGCTGCTGAAATCTGAGTGTCTACACCTCAATGCCACTCTATAACTTTGCTTCGTTTTTTTTCCATAACGTCTGTACCAAGGAGGTCTGTACCTTGTTGCCGCCCCAATATTGCTTGGTTTGTTATGAAAATTATCCTTTTCTCTTTATTGCAAACCCTATACTGCCTCTGTCCCGATGCCGTCCAGATTTCACTTTCATACTTTTTTTTCCGTTCTTGTTGTTCCCTTTTTTATTTTTTATTTTTTTAGTGGTGCATGTGGTTTTCCGGCGACCTTCTCATTTTGGCGCCCCTTAAAAGTGCCGCCCGGGGCGGACCGCCCCCCACGCCCCTCCCTAGCTACGCCACTGGTTCAAAATTAACAGAGCGCTGTTCAGGGCCCTATCCCGGTTAAACCACGAGTTGTGGTAGGTACGGGGGGCCCTGGAGTGTGTGATGTGATGTGCTAAAAAACTGCAATCCACTTCAAATATAAATCTAAGAGGGGAAATTTAGGTGTATGTATATTGCGCAAATAAACTTCAAAGCAATTAAGAAGTGCTTCACTGTGTGATTAGAACTTTCTGAGAGGCAATTCCAATATTAGCTATAATTTTGGTACTTTTGTAACCAATTTTCAAATTTGTGACTTGGTTTGGACTTTCTTGAGTTGTAAGTACCCTGCATCAACTAGTACTGCTACACATTTGGCAACAAGTCTATGTATGCATCATATTATAAGTTAACAAATCTAAGAAACCAATATTTGACTTTCAGGATTCAGTTAACTATTTTCTCATGCTCCAACGCCACAAATATGCAATTTTCGCGTGAAGTTTTATTTTTACCTGGGGTTGTATTGAATTATTTCAAAACTTCATAATTTATTGGTTAACTTCATATTAACTCTTTTTTAGATAAAAGAAATTCTGTCAGTGTATAACTACTTAAAATACCGTAAAGTCGGGTTACTTGGCCCCTAAGAGGTTACTTGAGCCCATTACAGTAAAATGATAAAATCTAGGTTTGGTACTTATTAGTTGAAGACTTGCACGTAGTTCCTCGTTTCTCCTCTAGGTAGAAGCACTCTGCAGTCTCTAATGCTAGTACCAAACCCAGATTTTATCATTTTACTGTGGGCTCAAGTAACCTCCTTGTGGGTCCAAGTAACCCGACTTTACGGTACTCCATTTCAATTAAAACATGATTCCTCCAAAAATGCCGTTTTGGTTTTTTTAATTTATTTCGACATAATTTAAAAGAAATTGCCCTTTTCAGAATCCTAATGGAATTAGTGAAGAGAATATAGATGAGGCCATTAACGTTCTGAGGAATCTTACGGAAGGCCCTGTACTACAAACTCTGCAGCCGGCTGTGCCTATGGGGTCACCTTCCAATGTTAACAACTTTCATTCCAATGCTGTGCAAGGAAACTCGTCAAACATTTTAAGAAGTTTTCCTGGAGTTATTCCTATTAACCAAGTTGTGAGTAATATTACATATTTATTTCACTTTTTTTTTTAATTTAACAAATACTCACTGTATTTGTAACTTTGTATGTTAAAATCATGTGTAATTATTTTCCTCCTAAACAGGCATTCAGTGTTTAACGTAGTGGGTATTGTTCTACTTTTCATTTTTTACCTGTGCTTAATTGAGAAAGCTCCCATGCCTTACCTGTTGTTTCCTTGGAAATGCCAACCCCTGAAACTTTTTAAAAAATACTTTCCGATTAATTTCTCTGCAAGTTTTTGCTATTTTAGCATGAAAACTTTTGCTGTGAAAAGCATGGGAGCAATACTAATTCCTAATTTCGGAGTCAGCCAATTTTCAGATCACGATCAAAAATGTTAACTTTGTAGGATTAAAAAAAATTATCAAAATGTTTTCCTGAAAGGGGTGTAAGAAGGTTTTTAAATTTTTATGGGGCTGACTATCAAAAATCATGGAGCAAATCTTCTGCATAGCTTGAGCAATTAGTACATAAAACGAGGATAAAAAATTGAAGGATAGCACGTAGCAAAATTTTTTCCTAAGCAACGTTCAAATATAAACAATTTTTGTATTTTATTTCAGCCATTTTAAATAAACTCAAAATAAATTAATGCTGATACAATTTCATGTAATTCTATACTGGCTAACAGTTAAGGTGTTTATTACACTCATCTCCCGTCTATATGAAAAGTGTAAAAGCCTCCATATTCTGTGCAGACTACAAGAAATTGAAAAGCAAGCAAATTTTTTTTTGGCATCAATTCAGTATAACAGCAACAATTAACAATTGGTTGATTGAAAGTTATATTTTTAAAACAATCCACTGCATTATTTTTATGTACTTTTTAAAAATAAAATTAAATTGGGCTTACTTGATTGTACTGTAGAACAAATACATTGAAAAGTTGTTAATTTTTTTCTTTCAACTTCATTTGCAGCAACAAAACGGACTTCCAGAAAATAGAAGAACACTTGTAGGACCTTCCAGCCAAACAGTGCCAACTTCTCAAAACTTTGGTGAGTAGTTAGACGAGCTTCTTTACTTTAATGTACTGGATGTTCACATAAATCATGGCCTAATAAATAGCTAATTTATAAACCATAAGAAATATCCATTGGATGTTGAGAATATTTTACCAAATGTTATGATGAGGCTCAAGATGAGGTACAAAAAGGAAAAGTAACGAATTCGAAGACAATTCCCAGTTCTGTTCCATATTCAAATGAGTTAATTCATTAATATAAACCACTTTTCGAATTTTTCATGTCAATTATCAAACGGCGTACGCTTTTTATTTATTTATTTTTTTGAAGTAGCGACTACAATTCAAAAGTAAGTTGTAGTTAACTAACATTTATAATAAAGTAGTTGTAGTTGTAGTTCGCTACAAAATAAATGTAGTTTTTCCAACCACTGCATAAAACCATACTTTTGCAACTTTTCTGAAGGGAAATGCTGTAAGTCAAATGTTATTTAAATGAAATTTAAGAAGAAAGCAATAAATATCTCAAAGTAGAAACAAACCCTTACCAAATATAAAATAAGAAATTAAACACTTGTTTGAATGGTTATACAGTGAAACCTCGCTTAACGGACACCCCTTCAAAACAGACACCTCTCATTACGGACAGTTTATTATTTTCCCGTCCTTTTTCTAGGGTTAAACCATTAAGAATCCTCTCATTAAAGCGGACACTCACTTAACCGGACACGGACACAGCTTATCTTGCAAAAAGGCTCTTTCTTTACTCATTAAAACGGACACCGATGGACAAGTTCTGAGAAATCTGTCTTGTTGGTTTCTTGTTGGGAGGAAAAAAAGATAAGAGATTCATTGAAAATACTTGCTTCAGTTCACTTCCAATACAGAGATTGTTAAACACAAAGGGAGGCAACCACAAAGGGGAATTTGTAACACTTTCTTCCACAACAAACCACAAAAACAACTACCATTTTAGAACTTGACAGGAAAAAGTCTGCTGAGGTGGAAATCGAATGTTGGTTTAGCGTAGGGAATACAATTTAGGCTCTTGGGGATAGCTCGGATTCTAATACAGCTGTTGGTCATGGCGTTCGACTCCGCTCGGTAAACTGGTTAAATGTTTTGATCTTCTCCCTAGAGTAATCAAACTGTCCGCCATGTCAGGACTATAGATCATAGGGTCCTGCCGCCATGTGCTCTTATGTGTTTACGATAGATGTTGAGAACGTGATTTTGTTTAAGCCTTATTAAAACCTCTACTGCCAGACTGCGGCCTCTGCTGCACTAGATCAGTTCCCGATGAACGGGGTCAATTGTTGAAAAGTGATGCGCACTTAATTCTAGCAACAGGGTTTATTTTGAAGTGAAAAAGAATGCCATAGCATAAGCGTGTGAATGGAAAGAATTGGGGATTATTGCCAGGGAGAAGTGAAGCTCCTTGGAATGATTTAGTTTCATTTCTAGAGTTTTGGAAGAGGTACCTCGTTTGACCCTGTTGCATCATGTGTCCTCTATTCGCGTCCACGTGGAAAAACTGTCTCGCAAAGCTTTGAAAGAGAAAATAGAAAATGAGGAAGAATTCATTAATGAATTAACAAAATTAATACGCCGCAGTGGTGAAAATGCTTTTAATGAACAAAAGCTTATTCCATTTTATTATTTTTCTGTTACAAAGATATAGCTTTTGATCAGGGAATAAATTTTCTTTTAATATGTGTAGTTAATTGCTCTGTAATAATTAAACTATGTAGAAACTAATTTTGTATTCACTTTTCTTGTCCCTCCCTTAAGCGGACACCCCTTTAAACCGGACAATATTTAGGTCCCCTTAGGTGTCCGTATAGGAGAGGTTTTACTGTATCTTTTTTGCTTTGACTTTGGTGGTTAAATTTTTACTTATTTTACCTCTTTAGATTTACTACTTTAAGAACCAAGTACAATTTCATATGTTTCAAGACGTCCTACTTTTGCTTTACATAATTGAATGACTTGAATTGTACAATATAGTATTCTTTTCTTTTCACAATGGTTTTACATAGTAAAATCCAAGATTTTGATGTAGTTTTGTGCACAAGGTATCTTTAGTAGATTCAGGGATTGACATAGTTATTAAAATATACATATATATATGCAAAATTAAAAATAAAAGTAGTGTGTTGTGCCAAAATCTTAAATTATAGAAATTGTTAATAGAGTACCATATTTTAAAATGAATTCAACCATTTGTAAATTTTGCTCAGATTACATTGTTTTTGTGATATAAATTCAGAGTATTTTTAATGATATATATAGACACATTTATTAAAGTTCTTTTATATGGTTAGTTTGTTTGGAAAAAACCTAATAGTTTGTAACAAAAATGCCTAATAGTTTAGTGCATTGATTTCATGAATGTGTCAAAAGTTTTTCTTTTTAAGTATCCCTTTTAAAGTAAAATATAAAAAGCAAAAGATAATAACAGTTTTCTTATTTTCACAGCCACTCCATGCCCGGGTGCCAAGTCTGAACCTCTGCAAGGTGCCAAAGAATTACCGAATTTACAAGTGTCGGTTGATTCCATGCCCATGATCCCACCAGCTCCTATAAGTACTGGTTCCACAAGGAAATCTACACAATCTCGAGGTGCTAAAAGAATTCGCTCCCGGTGAGTTTCCTGCATATTTTTAACCTTTGTTTGTGTTTCAGTTGATGTTAATAACATGGTTTTCTCTACTCACTTCACACACTCCAAGGGTCCCCCGTACCTAACCAGGATAGGTCCCTGAAGAGCGGTCTGTTCTTTTTTGAACCAGACCAAGGGCCGAGCAAACCCTTGGCCCAGCACCCCCAGAGGTATCTGTTCACTTGGAGGACTTTGTGACCACAACATTTTAAAGTTTTTTCTATTAAGAAATATTGTGCCAAAGTTTTAGTTTTTCAATTGCAGTGGCATAGCTAGCAAGGGTGTCACCCGGGGCGGTAATTCATGTTGACACCCCCCCCCCCCCCACCAACATATACAAAAAAAAAAAAAAACTAAATAAAATAAAAAGAAGAAAGAAAATAAGAAAAAATATAAGTTTTCGTAAAAAACAAAATCCATAAGCATATTATTTAAAATGTAAAAGCAGTGGCGTATAATGAAATTCTACTTAAGTGAAGTTACATTAAATGACAAATATATAAAAGCTTTCTGGAAAAACTGGCATGAGACGCATATTTGTGCGTCGAAAAAGACTTTGGGGATCCGGGGGTTTCTATCCCGAGAAAAATTTTGAAATATATATGTAAAATTTCGCAATGTGAAACCCTTTAAGGAGCAATTGGGACAGAAAAAATATCCAGAAAAAAAAGTAAAGATTTTTAAAGAGTTATACATATTTTCAATGTAAATACATCTTTTTTGTCAATAAATTTGCTGGCATGAATTGACCTAGGAAGAGCGGAGGAGAAGAAAAGATGACGCATTATCACTTGCTGACACCGACTTTCTGTGGTGTAGGGTTTGTAAATCCCCAATTTAAAAACAGTTAACAATAACATAGGCCGGGAAAAAAAGTGGAAGTAACTGGTGTGAAAAGATCATACCGCAAAAACGCAGGACGATCATGTTTTTGATGCAGGCGGAACTCTTTTTTACAAAAAATTAAAAAAAAAGAAACTTACCCCATTTGTAGGTGTGGCGGAGTGTGGGAATGACAAAGATAGCATTTAAATTTCACTCTCATCATTTTATTTCACTCAGTGCGAACTACCTCTACCCTCCCCCAAAGTTTGATAAATTATGCATCAGAGTTTGATAAATTATGCATAACTTAAAATATTAGGTGAAATTTCAGAAACGATACATTTATATTTTTTAAAATTGTTAAATATATTTTGTGGGTCACCCTCTGAAGGGTATCACACGGTACAGATGACCCCTTTGTCCCAGAGTGGGTTGCATAGATCATACAAAATTGGGAAATTTTAGAAATAAAATATTGGTATTTTTAGAAGCTCTATGACACATTTGGGTGTCACCCCCGGAAGGGTGTCCCCGGCCCAAACATCCCTGCTCCCCCTAGCGATGCTAAAAGATTTGATAGATTATGTATAAATATTGTGCGAAATTACAGAAAGACAATATTTATGTTTTTAAAAAATGTTTTAAATACATCTCGGGTCCCACCCCTCAGAAGGGTGTCGCTGGGGGTGGACCGTTCCTCCTGTAGTGAAACTTCAGCATAAATATAATCTAAAATATATCAGGATTTAAATATCTATATTTTCTGAACCTCTTAAATGCTTCATGAATGTAACCCCTTTTTTCCAGAAGGGTGTCTGCCGACGCAAATGCGCTCGTAGTGGTGCTACTAGTTTTGAAAGATTGAATGCATCTGTGCATGTTGAATAATTTCAGAATTGAAGAATATTTCATAAACACTTAAAAACCATTTCAGTGTCCCACTTCACATAGGTGTGGGCTAACACAGGGGTGTGGGGGGTGGGCTTCACCCGGTAAAAAATACCCCCCCCCCCTCCAAAAAAGTTTTTTTTTCCCCCTTACTTTTTTTTTTTTTAATGCTTCTTCCTTCTCTTTTTTGTGGTCCACTCTTGGTGTCACCCCCTCGACAGGTGACACCTGGGCGGAAAACCCCGTAGCAACTCTACTGTTCAATTGTTCAACATATTAATTTAACTTAAAGAATTAGAATTCAGAGAAATCAAATTAATTGAAAACATTCCTGTTTTATTAATTCTGAAGAAAAGAAAAAAAAATGTTCCTTAGAAATACGTTGTTTTTAACTGAATGATTTCAAATGCAAATTAGTTTTATTACCTGTAACACTTCGGAAGACAGAGGACAGAGGTTACCAGTCATATATCCAGGGAAGAGGCACGGGAGAGATTTGGAAAGATATCTTCCTCCAAAACTCGGAAATATCTCTTTTCTTTTTTGACTATTAGAAGAACTAAAACTAACTACAAGAAGCTGACAGTTAAGACACTAATTTAAAGCTGTCTAGCAATGGAACTATTGTTGAAAAATAGATGAAATTTTGTGTAGAATATAAAGAAAAGATAAAAATTTGTGTAAACAAAATTTTTAAAACGTTCAACCTTTTGCAACCAGAAAATATTTTTGAATGAAAGATTTTTATTTGAGGCTGGTTCATTATTTAAGTATCACAATATTTTTCATCAACTTTACGAGAAGTAGCTTTCGACAGATCAGCCTTTGTGTAAAGGACGTTCTTAAACGTCACTTCGCAGAAGAACGGATGATCAGCAACTCTAGTGATGTGACTTTTCTGATTACTTCCAAATATCAGTCTATATTTATTTTAGCTGTCGAAGTACTGTCGTCCCCGCTTAATCGGGTAACGGATAAACGAATACCCCGCTTATACGAATAAAAAATCATGGAACCGATGACATAGACGCAATGTTAAAAATCCTGCTTAAACAAATACCCCGCTTAATCGAATATTTCTTGGAACCGACAGCATTCGTTCAAGCCGGGCCGATAGTATTTATATAAAGCATCTTGTAAATCATGACATAATCTTAGAACTTTGCCTAATATTAAAGAGGGCATTTCTTACAATTTTAAAATTCAACAATCTTTTTTTTTTTTTTGCTATGATTCACTATTAATTTTAATTTGTTTGGAGGCGAAACATTTTGAAATCATTCAGTAAAGTGTTGTTCATTAAAAATAGTGTTTTTTTTTTTGCTAACTGAATGTAGTTTTCTTAGTTTTGGATTTTTTTTTCTTTTATAAATGCATGAAAATCCATCATGATGGCCAAATTTGTGTGCTGTATGAAATGTGTTTAATATTTCAGTGAAAAAGTGATAATTTTCAGAATTAAAATTAATAGCTCTATACTATAAGAGGTGTATTTATGAAATTTGGGATTACAGGTGTTCTGTGAAACCCTCCGAGATGTACGAAATTTCAATTATTTTCATCAAATAATTTTTAAGAAATGAAGGCGTTGAAAGTAGATTAAAATAGCTCGTGTATAATAAATACACAGTGGTAATTCATCGCCATTTTTTTTTTCTTGATAACCGAACATGGCCGACACGCTGCTTAGTGTCTTAATAATTTTTGCTCATACAGGTGCTGTAAAACTGCATATCCCAAGAAGAATAAATAAATTCTAATGCATGCAGTCTCTTAATTAGTATTTATTTATAAAATTTTCTGGCCCGACATTAGAGGGTTGGGAAAATTGTCCCCCCCCCCCCCCCCCCCCAAGCTTCAGAAACTTCATGTATTTGCACATAAGTGGGCGTATTTTTTGGTATAATTTGTGTTAAGTATTATAATCTTTGCCCCCCCCCACCCCCGCTTGAAGAAATTATTTGCAATGATGGGCCTGGAACAACTGCCATCAAATATTCATTTGAAATGTATTTCATTGTTCTATTACTATTATACCATGTACAGTGTACTGTTACATCTGTGCATAGTTATAAATATTTGTTAATGATAGCTATTTATTTAAAAAGAATAATCTCATGTGTGAAATTTCACCTAACAGTACAACATCTAGTAAGCGAAATTGGTACAAATGTTTACTATAGCAACAAATATTTAATAATATTTCATGACACAAAAGAAAAGTTTATCATAAACTGTACCAATATTAGTTTAGCATTTTAAAAGTTGTGTATTTGTTTTACAAAATTTGAAAGAATTCTTTGAAAATGTTGTAGATCATTAGAAGATGACGATGATGATAATGACCCACCTGAAATCAAAGCAGAAAAAGAAAAAGAACGACGACAAGCAAATAATGCTAGAGAAAGGTATATGTTGTAATAGTTTATTTCCATTCTGTCGTTGTATATTATGTTTCAGAAGATATTGCGATTTTTGAAGTATATGAAGAAAATCAGAAAAAACTTGCAGGAAATAATGGCAAATATTTTTTTATGCACCTTTTAAATTCAAAAATTAAAGATTGATTTTAACGTTTTTCAAGCACTTGAAAATTAATTTTCTTTTTTCAAACAAACCGTGCTATCATATTGTATTTGTGTTCTTTATAGTTTTTACTCTTTTATAGTTTTTGTGTGTGCAATTTTAGATCTCGAACCCTAATAAAAGCATCACCTCTCTTTACAGTTAAAAACCAATTCCCTATGTTTACCATGCTTTTGTAGGTGTGTAGGAAAGTGTTTATAAAACTATTTTATGAAGTTCTAATGTGCATAAATGAATACACACTTCTATTTGAACGAGCATTTGAAAAACATTGACTATTTAAGAGGCGTAAAAAGGATGCAGATGGGATTTAAAAAAAAAAAAATTTTATCAATTTATGTATATTTGTTTGTTCTTCTGTGAAGAAAAATATCAGGGGATTAATGTTTTCAGACAGCAGTGTTTACTCAATGTTTGTAATACTGCATATTCAAGCAGGAAATTTTCCTTCCAGAATTGAGTAGCTTCCCTGTTTTACCTCTTTAACATTATCTACAACAATTGGAAACCATTTTTTGTGGTTTTCTTTTCTCTTTTATTTTTACACCATTTAATTGAAGTGCATGTTCTAAGTAGTCCTGATCAAACTTATATAGTCGTTACTCTGAGCTTTTTCTTTTCATTTTTAAAGTATCAAGTATTAAAACCAGTATTTTTTCTCTTAAAATATGTTGCATGCATTATGCTTCTGAGAAAAAGTGTTGAAAATAATCTTACAACGCCATTTGAAATATAAGTGTATATAATCTTTTGGTTGAGGTCATTTGATGTTTACATATGTTTTTCTTACAAGTTGCATTTTTGTCTTTTAAGGATTCGTGTCAGAGACATCAATGAAGCTTTTAAAGAACTTGGACGCATGTGCTCATTGCACTTGAAAACAGACAGAGCTTTAACAAAATTAAATATTCTTTACCAAGCAGTTGAAGTAATTTCTTCCCTGGAAAATCAGGTTCGAGGTAAGTTTTCAGTAAATAATTTGACATAATTACAACTTCTCCACTAAATAAATGTACTACGATCTTTCTACATCCAATATTTGTTGAACAATGCTATATAATATAAACTGGCTTTTAAAAGTATTTTTTTTTTTAAATATCATTTTCTTGTTTTGCCGATTAAAGAAAACAAAGTCCTGATGTTTAATTTCGTGATTTTACAAATGATTAATTTTAATGAGAGTGAGTTGAAAGTACCGAAAATCAATTTTTATGATGTCAATAAATGTCGTTAAGTATGTAAATGTCAATTTTGTACGAAATCGTCTATGCTGCTCAATAATGAAAAGAGAGAAAATTTGAATTATTGAAGTGGTGTGTTATATCCCGCTGTTTTAAGCAAGGATGACTTATCTTGATTGTTTTCTTGAAGCATTTTTAATTCATATGAGTAACATTTACTAGATTTGTTAAGCATTTATAAGTACATTAAGATAAAAACTTAGAAATTGAAATATTCTTGATTAGATCAAGAAAGTAATAAATATTAAGAAGGCATGAAAACGTGAATTAACATGCACTTTAACTGAAAATATGAATTAGATGTGTATTTTGAACTTTTAAATATTTTTTTAACTGTTCAACAGAGCGAAATCTGAATCCCAAAGTTGCTTGTTTAAAAAGACGAGAAGATGAAAAAAACGAAGAAATACCAAAAGGCCCAGTTGGAATGAGTCATTTAATGGACCCATTTCCACAGCTGATGCAGCAACCAGTGCAGCCGGTATGAAAAATTTTCTTGTTCTGTTTGCATTTAGGACTTAGTTAAATAGTAAAATATCATTTAAAATTTAAGTATTTTAATGTTCTTCTTCAGCTATGAATTAAAAGTTATAATGTGTGCAATAAAAATATGAACAATAAGTATAGTATGAATGCATGAAATAGCTCTGAAAATAATCTAAATGTAATAAGTAAGTAAAATTTATTGCTAATTTTATAAGCTTTTTGTTAGAATTGCAAAAATGTGCCTTAATTCGTAATCAATTGACATTTTATTGGATTAGAGCGTGTGAAAAAATGACTGAAATCCAATCTTCGTTATGAAAATTTTAGTTTACTTACTAATAAATAGATTTAAAAAACACAAAGTAAAAATTTGACAATATTTTTTAATGAAATAGTCAACTTTTAAGTTGTAAAATAAATCAATGAAAGATAAAACAAAAATTTCATCAAAAACTACGTTTTTGCAGTTGACAGCAAAAATCTAACTAAAAGTGGTATTTATAAAATATTATAAAACTGTCTTCTGTTTTGTGTATGTCCCATTTTGCTTCAAACTGCTGTAATAAGTACATATTTGCACTTAAATAAAGCTAATATTTGTTCTTAAAATTAATTAGTTTAAATTTTTTCATTTTCTCTTGTTGTTGAAAAAATTGGTCAGGAACTCTAAAAAATACTGTGTTTAAAAAAAAAATTCAAATATGATAAATAACAGTTTCTCAGTGAAGACATTAGCATGACTGGGATTCAAACCATAGCTCGGGTGACACCCTTCTTTCTCTTGGAGAGGGGGAGGGGGAGCACTCATATTTGCCTGGGTGTTAACCGCCCTTTTTTGGGGGACATCCAAAATCGATTTGTGAGTTTATGAAAAACATAATATCTTCTATCCTGAAACTGTTCCCCAATCCAGGGTTCAAAAAGAAACTTTTTTTTAAAGAAAAAAAAAACTTTTTTTTGGTTTAAACCAGGTGTTTTTTTTTTTTTTTGGTTTAAATACTATTCGTAAGAAGAACAGCTTTATTTCCGGAAAGTCACAAAGACTAAACTGATCAGATATTAATAAATGTTAAATATTCACATTTGTACCTGATTTCATGATTAATTAAGAGTAAAAACTTATAATTTCATTTCGTCATTAGTAGAGCTTTGCATAAGGGAAATACTGTTTGAAAATCTTAACTATTGAAAAATTATACTTAAATATACCTTGGCGTAAATAGAGAAACAATTTATCTTGATAATTAATTATAAATAATGAAACGAACAAATTTTGCAAATTATTTCCTTATAACAATATACTTTCTACGATTAAGAAAGGTAATATTGAAATAATTTATTCTTAAGCACAGAAAGCATTTTGCAGTATCAACAAATGAATCACAAGTCTGATGTACATTACATAGCTTTAAAATTCAAAAGTTCAACAAACTTTACAGATCATGTGACAGTTCACCTAATGTATCAATGAGAACATTCATACAAATAGGAAAAATAAGCTTTTAGAAAATCATAATGCTTTTTCGTTATGAACATATTTTCTCTGTTTAATGCGTGAAGGAGCAAAATTGCTTTATTTTCTAAAAAAGTAATGATAGTTAACTCATTAATGCCTATTATCCCTTTTTAGGGACAGTCCAAATTGTGACCTTTATCAAGAATTACATCATTCACAATCTTCAGAACCAGCTAAGTAATTATTTCCCAGCATCCCAGTTTATGTTAATTGCTTCTTTTATTTCTTCTTATTAAATGTCTTTTTAAATAGTATATCATAGGCAGAAAAAAAATGTAGTAAAAAAAGTATGTACCCTCTGGTGCCTAGCCTAGTGTTCCTTTTTACTGATGATTTTTCTTTTTTTAATATAAAAATTATTTTTTACATATTTTTTCATTATTTTCATGTCCATTTAACACTATTTGTAACCAGTATACAAAATGTGTTGGGCGGGGGGGAGACAGGTATTAATGGATTTAAAACCTTGAATAAAAAGACTAGTTCTGAGAAACTGCTGCCTCCAGTGATCTTGGTTAAAAGTTTAAGATAATCAAGAATGTACTGCAATTATACTGCCTATAAAAGGCATATCTTTATTGATGCATGCAGTAAAACTAAATGCTTTTTATTTTAATTTCAGGTAAATCCGTTATCCCTTCCTGTGTCTCAATCTTGAAAAACTTCCCCTTCATTTTCCAGTGACTGACTTTGTGTGAAAAGTTCAAGTTTTTAAATAAATAAAACCAAAGAATATACTTAAAAATGTGTATAAGATTTCAAAATATGGATTCAGTGAAACAAGGAAAATAAACTTATTCCTTTAACACTGTAGATTGCTTTGAATTGCAATCCAGGAAATCAACCAAGATAAATTATTGCAGAAGATGCATTATATTTAGATGTGAAAACTACATTGCAGACTAATTTTACTTACCTCAGTGCTTACAATGTCATAAAATTTCATGAGTATTGCCTATTCTTTGAGATATTCCACAGTTACTGCTTGAGCAGTTTTCAAGTTTTTATGAAAAAAAATCATTGAGTATGAACATATCGTAAAATATTTCAACTTACACAGACATTTGCTTCATGGTTGAATTGATCCATTTAAAAAGTGGTCTTATTATAGATTTTGAACTAAATTGCAATTATATTATAATCATTGCTTTGTTAAAAATGCTATATTTTTAACTTTGAAAATTATAACAAAATAATCATAATGTTAAAATTATTTTTTCTGCACATATTCTATGTTTTTCATTATTATTGAATTTTGTAAAAAAAAAAAATATATATATATATATACAGTGACACATGGTGGCATTAAAATACTCATTTACATACCTACCAACTCTTCCATTATTCCAATAATACAGTTTTCTCATATGTATATATATGTATATATGTACATATGTATATGTATATATATATATATATATATATATATATATATATATATATATATATATATTCTATTCCATTTGTTCTCCACTGACAAATATGCATTAAATTTCTAAAAGTATGCCTTGTAGTTGCCTAAAAGTAGCTATTGCTATGAAACAAGTGTATGAATTTTTAGATTAGGCAAAGGTGGTACGATCATATAGAAGGAATATTCTAATTCATTTCATTATATATATAATCTTTTTAAAATAACTTATGTGATTTCCTGTTTAACAATAGTTTGCTTTTTAACTTGAAATGCAATTCTATTGTTAATGAAAAAAGTTCATTGAGTACTGGTAAAATATTCTTACCCCCCTCCCCCTCTAATGTTCTGCTTTTTTTTCGAGTTTGGTAGGTATGTATTTCTTGAAACTTTTATTCTGTTTTAATGTGAATTATCTTAAAAAGTTTCCTGTGTTCATCTTTCTGTTGGTATATGTATCTTTTATGTAATATCTTCGTAATTTCTTTACTCTTCTTGTTATGTGGTTGTATTGTGTTTTAATTAAATTATTTTGTAGTAAAATAGAAAAGTTTTATTTTAAAATTGTTCGAAAGTTTACCAGATTTTAGTTAACTATGTCCCATATTATTTTATGTTTCACCGCAAAATTTAGTTGAACTGTATAAGAGTACATTCTGTACAGTATTTATTATAGTGCACTTTTATTCCTTTGATTATTTTTATATTGCACTTGATTTCAAAAATATAGTTCATTGAAAAGATTTATGCAAGATACTCCATTAATACTTTTGAAGTTCTTATCTGATGTAAGGAAGCTTTAACTCAAAAATAATAATAATAATAATAATACATTATATAATTGATTTGATTTCTGTGTTTTCTTTTCATGAAACTTTTCCTGCAAGTATCACATGACATTATAGATGATATGCATTTTTTGCATTTATATACTGTACCTGTTTTAGCATTAATTTTAGCTATTTGATAACATTTAGCTTGTAAATATTGTATTAAGTATGAGAAATGCATTTTTTTCACTATCATGCCTAATGCTGAAAAATTAATCTACAATGTTAAATGCTTATTTTATAATATTTTTGTATTGTCTTTTTACAGTGTTTTATCATAGATATTATGTATAGCTTATGCCACATATATTCTTCGTGTTTCAGAGACACTATAATTTGAGTAAAGAGAAAGCAATGTTTAAAACTTGGCTTTTAAATACACAGTTTGAAAAATAACTAAAAATTTTATTTGGCTGACAAGCGTAAAAGAACAATGTACTTGAATCTTTTAAGTTGCCTGAAACAATTGGAGACATTTTTTCACCAAAAAAAAATATATATATATATATATATATATATTGGTTACAATGAAGGGTAATTAAATTACATCTGAAAAACATTTCAGTATCAGTAGAGTGAAGCCTTTCACTGCCAGCGTCAACAGTATTGAAACATTCTAGGCTGCTGTGCCCTGATCTGAGCATAGCAACTCCAAACATTCGTCACACTCAGACATGGCAGAACAGCCCGGAATGTTTTAATAGTATTTTAGTATATGTTAAGAATTTGCAACCGTAAAATTGATGCTTAAATTTTTTTAGTATGAAAACTATACTTCACCAAAATTTTTTCTATTTTATAAAATGTTCAAAAATACACTAAATTTAGTGGTAATCTGTATCAGTATTCATCCAAGCTTATTCTTTATGTATTTTGTCTCTGTTGCATGAAGATAATTTCAACTAAGAAATGTATTAGCGGTGGACAGTGTTTCTGTTATTGTCCACTTGCTGTTAAGTCTTAGTGCCAGCCATACTCTAGAGTTTCTACTAGTTCAATTTATTGCAGAATGGGTAATTATGTGCCCAACTTTTAATTACCCGCTGTGCACAGTCTTCATAATAAAAAGTGCCATTTTTTT
>JAXGGA010004374.1:0-89226 GCA_038373865.1 Uloborus plumipes
CTATATTATGTCACAATTAAATATTTAAGACTAAATTCCTTGCAATTGTTTCCGAACCAAAAGGAATTATTTGCCTTGTTATAATCATCATAGGTGGGCCTTGAAACGCCATAAAATAAAATACTTTTAAGCATACAAAATAAGAAAGATGCAACCAACAATCGTTACCATCGAAAACGCCAAGCCTTCTGTCTGATTTCTGACGTCACTATCACTTTGAGGCCAGCGGATTATATTGGTGCTTATTATTGGCACGTTTTTATTAAACTTTTCTCTGTTAGAAAATTTGTCGATTTTGAAAAGAAGAAAATCTGACTTTTGGATCATATAAAACTTTTCTGAAATGAATATCCAAAAGCACAATTCTAAAAAATATTTATTTACATGCTAGTGTATTTTTTCATAAATTACAAAGATCTCAAGGGAACGAAAAAATATGAGCTTTATTTTTCTCATCATAGTTTCTTCTATATTTAGAAATCGAGCACTTGTTTGGCATTCTTTTCCAGTCGGTCTGAAAAAATTCAGGAATGAAAAAAATGTTATGATCAAGTAATGATATAAATGTTCATTAGTACAAAACACGAATTATGCTTGTTAAAATTACCGATACTAATAGGTTTTAAACTGCTACTACTAATAGGTTTAAAAAATATATATTTAATTTTTCCTATTCTAATTAAATCTGTCAAAAGCTCAAAACTTATAACATTGCTGTCAGTAAATTCCTGAATTTTAAAATGATTGCGCTTAGCTCAAAAATTTATATGATTTTATTATTTGTATTTATAATTGAAAGTTCAGTATTATTCATAAGAAAATACTTTAATGTTTTTGACACATATTAATACATGATGGATATTCATGTTCATGATGTTGAGAGAAGTAGAAATTGTGGGCGGCTTACTAGAATTATTTTTTAACTTATTTTTTTCTAAAAAGAAAGATTTTATTCATGCTTGATTTTTCTTTACAAAAGCGCAATTTGTAGTAAACGTTTAGTATCAGTTTGTTTGCTTCTTCATTATTTCTTTAGTTGAGATCAAATGTAGGTTGTCGGCCCTTATGTATTGCTCTAAATTTAAAGGTACAATGAAGAGTTTCGACAATGTTGGTTGTTGGCGAAGCTAAAAATTTGGCTCAATTTCTTGACTCGCAAACTTTTTTTTTTTCAAATCAATCCTTCAATAAACCATTTAGAACTATAAAATGTCAAGGAGCAGTTAAAATTTCGCCAAACCACAACTCGTCTAAATGTGCGATAGATTTCGCAATCATAAAATTGCGCCAAAAATCACCACTTAAACGTTTTCCAAAATGTTTAGCGCAACATTTATGTTAGTTTTAATTTTGTTTTATAGCTTAATTTATTTCGTTGACCGATTTCTTCAAATTTGAGGTTGCTGTATTAATATTGTTAAATGGCTTTTGAAATTTCGCCAAAAATTTTACTTTCATTGACTAGCGTAAAATTAGCGAACTTGAATTCGCATCCAAAAAAATTATTGACAAAAAAACTTTAATTTTATTAACTCAAGTTTTAAGGTTTGGAAAAAGCAGATTTTACCTAAATAGCTTTTGCAAATTTTTGGCGAAATTAACTGTCGAAGATACAATACCTAAATCGGTACATATTTTACTTTCAGCAAACGTTTTAAAAACGTGCCAAAACCAAGTATTAGTAAAATTCTTATTAAATCTGTCAATTTACAATGGAAATATCACAGCATATTTATCATACAGCACACGAAGGACTTGATTTTTTGACAGAATGGATTACTTTACTGAAAATGGCTGCTCATAGATATTTCGTCGGCAGGTTGTATTTGAGTTTCGAATAGATACAAGATGTTTGTCAATGCACTACTCTAAACGCTTTAAATATTTTATACTCCTTTAACAGGTAATCCACCAACTTCATTTCATTACGAAATCGTTGGATATGGTTTAGGAAAATGGTTAGTCTAGCTAGCTTCTTGACTTAACTTTCGGACCAGGAGGTTACATTTTGAAAAAGTGCAGCTTTTACAATCAGGAAAAAGAATTTTCGATTAGGCAAGCATTTTCCATGAATAAATATTTAAATTTCGCACAGAAAGTCTGAAATAGTTTAAATAAAAGCTCAGTACACTAACCCGGAAACTACCGGAAATTTCAGTTAGAACTTAAAAATAAGTTAATTTCAAGATTATAAAGAAATATGATGCATGAAAGAAAGCATAACTTACCTCTTATGATCCAAATGCAGGTTTCTGTGATAAAATCCAACTTGAATAAGATTCTTCTAGCTAGTTTGAATGGGTTTTTCGTATAATAACAAGCTGGAAAATGAAAGAAACTGGCCCCAATGTGATGACGTAGTCCCTAGGAACCGTTTCAGACAGAAGGCTTAATACATTTAAAAGACGTAGTCATAGCAACGCAATAAAACGTTAATAATTTGATCAGAAAAGAGGTTTTTGAACGCAAAGTTCAAACGCTTGTAACTTTATTTCTAGTGGATATAAAAGCTTGGTTTTTCGGCTGTAAGTCGAATCAATTCTTGGGTTAAAAATATCGCTCTATCTAATGGCGTAAAAATTAAAACTGTGGAATAATTAGTTTATTTTTAACCGACTTCGAAAAAGGAGGAGGTTCTCAATTCAAAGCGTATACTTTTTTTTTTTGTTTGTTCGCACATAACATCTGATCTACTGAACCGATTTGGACAATTTTTTTTTTAATCGATAGGAGATGGTGTAACTTAGGTACCATGTACTCATATGACGATATTTATTCACTAGAAAAAAAGTTATGATCGAAAAACTAACATTTCATGTCATTTAAAACAATATCTGCTATCGTAAATCCTTACTTCAATGAGCGACCCGATGGTCAAGTGGTTATGCTCGTCAGGTCGAAGTTCCTGATGGAATGAGATCGAGTCCAGGTCGGCAAGGTTTTTTTTCGAATAGCTGCATGTTTTTTTTTTTTTTTTTTAATGATTTTAATGATTGTAATGTCCTTATGAAGGTACATCCTCCCATGGGAATGTGCCCCATATTTTTTTATGGTACAAAATGACAGTTTTGGTCGGATCTTTGTTAAAATTGGCAATGGGGTCCTTCGATGCTGTAGAATTTTCTTATGACCGTTTGCGCCATTTTTGGTGGCTTTGAATCAATTGTGGCAATAAATGGTTTTTGATTTGCGGCACCTATATTATTTTTTCAAAAATTATATACACAATCAATTATATTATCTTAATTTTTGTACTTTTATAAAATTCTGTATTTTATACCTTGCATTTACGTCAAATTCAAGGTAAAATTAAAAGTCAAAAATTCTGAAGATGATGAATATATATGTTAAAAATTAAAGTAACTATTTTTAGTGATTTTCATATTGGCTGTGACCAAAAAACATCATTACAAACAAATAAAATGTATCAAACACCATGAGTGTTGAGTTATTGGGAAAAATCTGCTGTGTAATGTTTTTTTGCACTGCGAAGGGGGGGGGGTATAAACGATCATTAAAGTGACACACATTTAAAAAAAATAAGATTTTGATTTGTGGTGTTTGAAAAAAGCTAAAGAGTCCACTTTAGTTGAAAATTATTTTCCATGAAAAGCAAAAACTTGCACCAATTTTCCAAGTCTTACTCTAACTCCTTCTCCCACAATTCAAATTACTTACTTTTACTTTCAATTTTTAACCGACTTCAAAAAAGGAGGAGGTTCTCAATTCAAAGCGTATGTTTTTTTGTCTGTTTGTTCGCACATAACATCTGATCTACTGAACCGATTTGGACGATTTTTTTTAATCGATAGGAGATGGTTAACTTAGGTACCATGTATTCATATGACGATATTTGTTCACTAGAAAAAAAGTTATGATCGAAAAACTAAAATTTCATGTTATTTAAAAACAATATGTGCTATCGTAAATCCTTACTTCAATGAGCGACCCGATGGTCAAGTGGTTAAAAGCGTCGGGTTGAAGTTCCTGATGGAATGAGATCGAGTCCAGGTCTGCAAGTTTTTTGAACAGCTGCATGGTTTTTTAACTATATTTTGATTATTTAAGTGCATTTACACTAAAAAGAATGAAATAAAATATTTTTGGAAAAAAAAATAGAACCGACTTCAGTTGGAAATTGCTCTAAAAAGTAAAAAATAATTTTTTTCTTTGAACACCATCGAAACTACTTTTAAACATAAGTTTTGAAGTCGGCGCAAAAACAATGTATAGAATCATACGCAACTACAATTCAACTATAAATATAAATTTTAATGGATTCATTTCATTGATTACTACACATTCGTGTAAAGGCACAAATATTCTGCTTTTAATTTTCAATAGTTTCTTTGAAAAAATGTTTTCAAAATATGGTTAAATATCCTTTTACCTATCGTTTTTGCGCCGACTTCAAAACTTATGTTTAAAAGTAGTTTCGATGGTGTTCAAAGAAAAAAATTATTTTTTACTTTTTAGAGCAATTTCCAACTGAAGTCGGTTCTATTTTTTTTTCCAAAAATATTTTATTTATTGATGGTTTTAATGAACAGAGTACTGCTTGAAATCGGGCGAAGCCTTGCAAAAAGCAAGTTTAAAAATTGAACAACTCGCGCTGTGTTTAAGTTAGAGAATAGAAACAAATTGCATAGAACGTAGAAAATTTTTCTGCTTCCAACGATATGTAACATTAATATGTGCAAGTAATTTTAACCCCAATTTTCGGCGATTTATGTGAAAATTGCCTTGAATTCGAATAGAAAAATAATCGCTTATCGAATCTTTTTAACCGACTTCGAAAAAGGAGGAGGTTCTCAATTCAAAGCGTATACTTTTTTTTTTTTTGTTTGTTCGCACATAACATCTGATCTACTGAACCGATTTGGACAATTTTTTTTTTAATCGATAGGAGATGGTGTAACTTAGGTACCATGTACTCATATGACGATATTTATTCACTAGAAAAAAAGTTATGATCGAAAAACTAACATTTCATGTCATTTAAAACAATATCTGCTATCGTAAATCCTTACTTCAATGAGCGACCCGATGGTCAAGTGGTTATGCTTGTCAGATCGAAGTTCCTGATGGAATGAGATCGAGTCCAGGTCGGCAAGGTTTTTTTTCGAATAGCTGCATGTTTTTTTTTTTTTAATGATTTTAATGATTGTAATGTCCTTATGAAGGTACATCCTCCCATGGGAATGTGCCCCATATTTTTTTATGGTACAAAATGACAGTTTTGGTCGGATCTTTGTTAAAATTGGCAATGGGGTCCTTCGATGCTGTAGAATTTTCTTATGACCGTTTGCGCCATTTTTGGTGGCTTTGAATCAATTGTGGCAATAAATGGTTTTTGATTTGCGGCACCTATATTATTTTTTCAAAAATTATATACACAATCAATTATATTATCTTAATTTTTGTACCTTTATAAAATTCTGTATTTTATACCTTGCATTTACGTCAAATTCAAGGTAAAATTAAAAGTCAAAAATTCTGAAGATGATGAATATATATGTTAAAAATTAAAGTAACTATTTTTAGTGATTTTCATATTGGCTGTGACCAAAAAACATCATTACAAACAAATAAAATGTATCAAACACCATGAGTGTTGAGTTATTGGGAAAAATCTGCTGTGTAATGTTTTTTTGCACTGCGAAGGGGGGGGGGTATAAACGATCATTAAAGTGACACACATTTAAAAAAAATAAGATTTTGATTTGTGGTGTTTGAAAAAAGCTAAAGAGTCCACTTTAGTTGAAAATTATTTTCCATGAAAAGCAAAAACTTGCACCAATTTTCCAAGTCTTACTCTAACTCCTTCTCCCACAATTCAAATTACTTACTTTTACTTTCAATTTTTAACCGACTTCAAAAAAGGAGGAGGTTCTCAATTCAAAGCGTATGTTTTTTTGTCTGTTTGTTCGCACATAACATCTGATCTACTGAACCGATTTGGACGATTTTTTTTAATCGATAGGAGATGGTTAACTTAGGTACCATGTATTCATATGACGATATTTGTTCACTAGAAAAAAAGTTATGATCGAAAAACTAAAATTTCATGTTATTTAAAAACAATATGTGCTATCGTAAATCCTTACTTCAATGAGCGACCCGATGGTCAAGTGGTTAAAAGCGTCGGGTTGAAGTTCCTGATGGAATGAGATCGAGTCCAGGTCTGCAAGTTTTTTGAACAGCTGCATGGTTTTTTAACTATATTTTGATTATTTAAGTGCATTTACACTAAAAAGAATGAAATAAAATATTTTTGGAAAAAAAAATAGAACCGACTTCAGTTGGAAATTGCTCTAAAAAGTAAAAAATAATTTTTTTCTTTGAACACCATCGAAACTACTTTTAAACATAAGTTTTGAAGTCGGCGCAAAAACAATGTATAGAATCATACGCAACTACAATTCAACTATAAATATAAATTTTAATGGATTCATTTCATTGATTACTACACATTCGTGTAAAGGCACAAATATTCTGCTTTTAATTTTCAATAGTTTCTTTGAAAAAATGTTTTCAAAATATGGTTAAATATCCTTTTACCTATCGTTTTTGCGCCGACTTCAAAACTTATGTTTAAAAGTAGTTTCGATGGTGTTCAAAGAAAAAAATTATTTTTTACTTTTTAGAGCAATTTCCAACTGAAGTCGGTTCTATTTTTTTTTCCAAAAATATTTTATTTATTGATGGTTTTAATGAACAGAGTACTGCTTGAAATCGGGCGAAGCCTTGCAAAAAGCAAGTTTAAAAATTGAACAACTCGCGCTGTGTTTAAGTTAGAGAATAGAAACAAATTGCATAGAACGTAGAAAATTTTTCTGCTTCCAACGATATGTAACATTAATATGTGCAAGTAATTTTAACCCCAATTTTCGGCGATTTATGTGAAAATTGCCTTGAATTCGAATAGAAAAATAATCGCTTATCGAATCTTTTTAACCGACTTCGAAAAAGGAGGAGGTTCTCAATTCAAAGCGTATACTTTTTTTTTTGTTTGTTCGCACATAACATCTGATCTACTGAACCGATTTGGACAATTTTTTTTTTAATCGATAGGAGATGGTGTAACTTAGGTACCATGTACTCATATGACGATATTTATTCACTAGAAAAAAAGTTATGATCGAAAAACTAACATTTCATGTCATTTAAAACAATATCTGCTATCGTAAATCCTTACTTCAATGAGCGACCCGATGGTCAAGTGGTTATGCTTGTCAGATCGAAGTTCCTGATGGAATGAGATCGAGTCCAGGTCGGCAAGGTTTTTTTTCGAATAGCAGCATGTTTTTTTTTTTTTAATGATTTTAATGATTGTAATGTCCTTATGAAGGTACATCCTCCCATGGGAATGTGCCCCATATTTTTTTATGGTACAAAATGACAGTTTTGGTCGGATCTTTGTTAAAATTGGCAATGGGGTCCTTCGATGCTGTAGAATTTTCTTATGACCGTTTGCGCCATTTTTGGTGGCTTTGAATCAATTGTGGCAATAAATGGTTTTTGATTTGCGGCACCTATATTATTTTTTCAAAAATTATATACACAATCAATTATATTATCTTAATTTTTGTACCTTTATAAAATTCTGTATTTTATACCTTGCATTTACGTCAAATTCAAGGTAAAATTAAAAGTCAAAAATTCTGAAGATGATGAATATATATGTTAAAAATTAAAGTAACTATTTTTAGTGATTTTCATATTGGCTGTGACCAAAAAACATCATTACAAACAAATAAAATGTATCAAACACCATGAGTGTTGAGTTATTGGGAAAAATCTGCTGTGTAATGTTTTTTTGCACTGCGAAGGGGGGGGGGTATGAACGATCATTAAAGTGACACACATTTTAAAAAAATAAGATTTTGATTTGTGGTGTTTGAAAAAAGCTAAAGAGTCCACTTTAGTTGAAAATTATTTTCCATGAAAAGCAAAAACTTGCACCAATTTTCCAAGTCTTACTCTAACTCCTTCTCCCACAATTCAAATTACTTACTTTTACTTTCAATTTTTAACCGACTTCAAAAAAGGAGGAGGTTCTCAATTCAAAGCGTATGTTTTTTTGTCTGTTTGTTCGCACATAACATCTGATCTACTGAACCGATTTGGACGATTTTTTTTAATCGATAGGAGATGGTTAACTTAGGTACCATGTATTCATATGACGATATTTGTTCACTAGAAAAAAAGTTATGATCGAAAAACTAAAATTTCATGTTATTTAAAAACAATATGTGCTATCGTAAATCCTTACTTCAATGAGCGACCCGATGGTCAAGTGGTTAAAAGCGTCGGGTTGAAGTTCCTGATGGAATGAGATCGAGTCCAGGTCTGCAAGTTTTTTGAACAGCTGCATGGTTTTTTAACTATATTTTGATTATTTTAAGTGCATTTACACTAAAAAGAATGAAATAAAATATTTTTGGAAAAAAAAATAGAACCGACTTCAGTTGGAAATTGCTCTAAAAAGTAAAAAATAATTTTTTTCTTTGAACACCATCGAAACTACTTTTAAACATAAGTTTTGAAGTCGGCGCAAAAACAATGTATAGAATCATACGCAACTACAATTCAACTATAAATATAAATTTTAATGGATTCATTTCATTGATTACTACACATTCGTGTAAAGGCACAAATATTCTGCTTTTAATTTTCAATAGTTTCTTTGAAAAAATGTTTTCAAAATATGGTTAAATATCCTTTTACCTATCGTTTTTGCGCCGACTTCAAAACTTATGTTTAAAAGTAGTTTCGATGGTGTTCAAAGAAAAAAATTATTTTTTACTTTTTAGAGCAATTTCCAACTGAAGTCGGTTCTATTTTTTTTTCCAAAAATATTTTATTTATTGATGGTTTTAATGAACAGAGTACTGCTTGAAATCGGGCGAAGCCTTGCAAAAAGCAAGTTTAAAAATTGAACAACTCGCGCTGTGTTTAAGTTAGAGAATAGAAACAAATTGCATAGAACGTAGAAAATTTTTCTGCTTCCAACGATATGTAACATTAATATGTGCAAGTAATTTTAACCCCAATTTTCGGCGATTTATGTGAAAATTGCCTTGAATTCGAATAGAAAAATAATCGCTTATCGAATCTTTTTAACCGACTTCGAAAAAGGAGGAGGTTCTCAATTCAAAGCGTATACTTTTTTTTTTGTTTGTTCGCACATAACATCTGATCTACTGAACCGATTTGGACAATTTTTTTTTTAATCGATAGGAGATGGTGTAACTTAGGTACCATGTACTCATATGACGATATTTATTCACTAGAAAAAAAGTTATGATCGAAAAACTAACATTTCATGTCATTTAAAACAATATCTGCTATCGTAAATCCTTACTTCAATGAGCGACCCGATGGTCAAGTGGTTATGCTTGTCAGATCGAAGTTCCTGATGGAATGAGATCGAGTCCAGGTCGGCAAGGTTTTTTTTCGAATAGCTGCATGTTTTTTTTTTTTTAATGATTTTAATGATTGTAATGTCCTTATGAAGGTACATCCTCCCATGGGAATGTGCCCCATATTTTTTTATGGTACAAAATGACAGTTTTGGTCGGATCTTTGTTAAAATTGGCAATGGGGTCCTTCGATGCTGTAGAATTTTCTTATGACCGTTTGCGCCATTTTTGGTGGCTTTGAATCAATTGTGGCAATAAATGGTTTTTGATTTGCGGCACCTATATTATTTTTTCAAAAATTATATACACAATCAATTATATTATCTTAATTTTTGTACCTTTATAAAATTCTGTATTTTATACCTTGCATTTACGTCAAATTCAAGGTAAAATTAAAAGTCAAAAATTCTGAAGATGATGAATATATATGTTAAAAATTAAAGTAACTATTTTTAGTGATTTTCATATTGGCTGTGACCAAAAAACATCATTACAAACAAATAAAATGTATCAAACACCATGAGTGTTGAGTTATTGGGAAAAATCTGCTGTGTAATGTTTTTTTGCACTGCGAAGGGGGGGGGGGGTATAAACGATCATTAAAGTGACACACATTTAAAAAAAATAAGATTTTGATTTGTGGTGTTTGAAAAAAGCTAAAGAGTCCACTTTAGTTGAAAATTATTTTCCATGAAAAGCAAAAACTTGCACCAAATTTCCAAGTCTTACTCTAACTCCTTCTCCCACAATTCAAATTACTTACTTTTACTTTCAATTTTTAACCGACTTCAAAAAAGGAGGAGGTTCTCAATTCAAAGCGTATGTTTTTTTGTCTGTTTGTTCGCACATAACATCTGATCTACTGAACCGATTTGGACGATTTTTTTTAATCGATAGGAGATGGTTAACTTAGGTACCATGTATTCATATGACGATATTTGTTCACTAGAAAAAAAGTTATGATCGAAAAACTAAAATTTCATGTTATTTAAAAACAATATGTGCTATCGTAAATCCTTACTTCAATGAGCGACCCGATGGTCAAGTGGTTAAAAGCGTCGGGTTGAAGTTCCTGATGGAATGAGATCGAGTCCAGGTCTGCAAGTTTTTTGAACAGCTGCATGGTTTTTTAACTATATTTTGATTATTTAAGTGCATTTACACTAAAAAGAATGAAATAAAATATTTTTGGAAAAAAAAATAGAACCGACTTCAGTTGGAAATTGCTCTAAAAAGTAAAAAATAATTTTTTTCTTTGAACACCATCGAAACTACTTTTAAACATAAGTTTTGAAGTCGGCGCAAAAACAATGTATAGAATCATACGCAACTACAATTCAACTATAAATATAAATTTTAATGGATTCATTTCATTGATTACTACACATTCGTGTAAAGGCACAAATATTCTGCTTTTAATTTTCAATAGTTTCTTTGAAAAAATGTTTTCAAAATATGGTTAAATATCCTTTTACCTATCGTTTTTGCGCCGACTTCAAAACTTATGTTTAAAAGTAGTTTCGATGGTGTTCAAAGAAAAAAATTATTTTTTACTTTTTAGAGCAATTTCCAACTGAAGTCGGTTCTATTTTTTTTTCCAAAAATATTTTATTTATTGATGGTTTTAATGAACAGAGTACTGCTTGAAATCGGGCGAAGCCTTGCAAAAAGCAAGTTTAAAAATTGAACAACTCGCGCTGTGTTTAAGTTAGAGAATAGAAACAAATTGCATAGAACGTAGAAAATTTTTCTGCTTCCAACGATATGTAACATTAATATGTGCAAGTAATTTTAACCCCAATTTTCGGCGATTTATGTGAAAATTGCCTTGAATTCGAATAGAAAAATAATCGCTTATCGAATCTTTTTAACCGACTTCGAAAAAGGAGGAGGTTCTCAATTCAAAGCGTATACTTTTTTTTTTTTTGTTTGTTCGCACATAACATCTGATCTACTGAACCGATTTGGACAATTTTTTTTTAATCGATAGGAGATGGTGTAACTTAGGTACCATGTACTCATATGACGATATTTATTCACTAGAAAAAAAGTTATGATCGAAAAACTAACATTTCATGTCATTTAAAACAATATCTGCTATCGTAAATCCTTACTTCAATGAGCGACCCGATGGTCAAGTGGTTATGCTTGTCAGATCGAAGTTCCTGATGGAATGAGATCGAGTCCAGGTCGGCAAGGTTTTTTTTCGAATAGCTGCATGTTTTTTTTTTTTTTAATGATTTTAATGATTGTAATGTCCTTATGAAGGTACATCCTCCCATGGGAATGTGCCCCATATTTTTTTATGGTACAAAATGACAGTTTTGGTCGGATCTTTGTTAAAATTGGCAATGGGGTCCTTCGATGCTGTAGAATTTTCTTATGACCGTTTGCGCCATTTTTGGTGGCTTTGAATCAATTGTGGCAATAAATGGTTTTTGATTTGCGGCACCTATATTATTTTTTCAAAAATTATATACACAATCAATTATATTATCTTAATTTTTGTACCTTTATAAAATTCTGTATTTTATACCTTGCATTTACGTCAAATTCAAGGTAAAATTAAAAGTCAAAAATTCTGAAGATGATGAATATATATGTTAAAAATTAAAGTAACTATTTTTAGTGATTTTCATATTGGCTGTGACCAAAAAACATCATTACAAACAAATAAAATGTATCAAACACCATGAGTGTTGAGTTATTGGGAAAAATCTGCTGTGTAATGTTTTTTTGCACTGCGAAGGGGGGGGGGTATGAACGATCATTAAAGTGACACACATTTTAAAAAAATAAGATTTTGATTTGTGGTGTTTGAAAAAAGCTAAAGAGTCCACTTTAGTTGAAAATTATTTTCCATGAAAAGCAAAAACTTGCACCAATTTTCCAAGTCTTACTCTAACTCCTTCTCCCACAATTCAAATTACTTACTTTTACTTTCAATTTTTAACCGACTTCAAAAAAGGAGGAGGTTCTCAATTCAAAGCGTATGTTTTTTTGTCTGTTTGTTCGCACATAACATCTGATCTACTGAACCGATTTGGACGATTTTTTTTAATCGATAGGAGATGGTTAACTTAGGTACCATGTATTCATATGACGATATTTGTTCACTAGAAAAAAAGTTATGATCGAAAAACTAAAATTTCATGTTATTTAAAAACAATATGTGCTATCGTAAATCCTTACTTCAATGAGCGACCCGATGGTCAAGTGGTTAAAAGCGTCGGGTTGAAGTTCCTGATGGAATGAGATCGAGTCCAGGTCTGCAAGTTTTTTGAACAGCTGCATGGTTTTTTAACTATATTTTGATTATTTTAAGTGCATTTACACTAAAAAGAATGAAATAAAATATTTTTGGAAAAAAAAATAGAACCGACTTCAGTTGGAAATTGCTCTAAAAAGTAAAAAATAATTTTTTTCTTTGAACACCATCGAAACTACTTTTAAACATAAGTTTTGAAGTCGGCGCAAAAACAATGTATAGAATCATACGCAACTACAATTCAACTATAAATATAAATTTTAATGGATTCATTTCATTGATTACTACACATTCGTGTAAAGGCACAAATATTCTGCTTTTAATTTTCAATAGTTTCTTTGAAAAAATGTTTTCAAAATATGGTTAAATATCCTTTTACCTATCGTTTTTGCGCCGACTTCAAAACTTATGTTTAAAAGTAGTTTCGATGGTGTTCAAAGAAAAAAATTATTTTTTACTTTTTAGAGCAATTTCCAACTGAAGTCGGTTCTATTTTTTTTTTCAAAAATATTTTTAAACATAAGCCCATGTTTCAATCTGAGAATGTACCTTTCATATTCAACAAGAATTTTTCAAATCGATTCAGTGGTTCCGGAGATTACCCGGAACATGCATACCTACAAAATTTACCCTCTCACTTTATAATATTAAGTAAAGATAAAGATAAAGATAAAATAAAATATTTTTGGAAAAAAATAGAACCGACTTCAGTTGGAAATTGCTCTAAAAAGTAAAAAATAATTTTTTTCTTTGAATACCATCGAAACTACTTTTAATTATAAGTTTTGAAGTCGGTGCAAAAACGATAGATAAACTGATATTTAACCATATTTTGCCAACATTTTTCAGAGAAACCATTAAAAATTAAAAGCAGAATATTGGTACCATTACACGAATGTGTGGTAATCAATGAAATGTATCCATTACAATTTATCTTTATAGTAGAATTGTAGTTGCGTATGATTCTATACATTATTCTTGCGCCGACTTCAAAACTTATATTTAAAAGTAGTTCCGATGGTGTTAAAAGAAAAAAAATATTTTTTACTTTTTAGAGCAATTTCCAACTGAAGTCGGTTCTTTTTTTTTTTTTTTCAAAAATATTTTATTTCATTCTTTTTAGTGTAAATGCACTTAATATAATCAAAATATAGTTTAAAATTAAAAATAACGCTTTCAAATAAAGTTCAGAACAAAGTTTAAATTTAGTTGCATTTCATGTTTGATTTAGTTAAGCCTTCATTCAAAACTCTTATCTTCATTATTATTACTATTTCATATCAACCACGTTTTGTAACAATTGATTTTATATTTAATCATTTAGGACAAATCACTTTAAATTTGAATACTTATTAATTGATATCTTCGTTTATTAAAATCGCATACTTATACAAATGAAGCCTGAAAAATTACCAATCTATCTGTACCTTGTTCGACTTTCAGTTCATTAACGTTCAGAAGAAAGAAGCAGGTCATAGAAAGATACTCGATTTTTAATATAAGTAGATATTTCAAAACAGTATTATCAGCATTATATAAGGATAACAAGAAGTTCTGTCAAGAACTAAACGAGCCTACTTTTCCGTACACCGACATCGGCATTGTAGCATCTGATCAATATTCTCTTGATTATCTGAAACTGAAAATTATGTCAAACATACCTCTATAGCACTTAAAGCTGATTTCTAAAAGCAAAATATACCCCTCTCATCAGATGAAATAGACACGTAAAAATTAAATAAACGAGTCAATTAAGTTTTGTCGCACCTTTTAAAGAATGTAACTGTTATAGTTCTTCCGTAGAAAAATTCCACAATCGTTTTCAAAAGAAAAAAAAATAAATAAAATAAAAGTACAAAGAACTTCAAAACACATTTTATCAAAGAAAGGAAAAAAAAACTCGTTCGTTAATAAAATGTCTTGGATTTCATTTTTAATCCGTTGCCAGTTGTTAAATATAAATAAAGAATAAAATGCTCTCGTGAATGAAAAATTTTTGTTAGCAAAAAAAAAAAAAAATATCGTCTGCCAAAAAAAAAATCATAATAATAATAAATTAAACAAAACAAATAAATAAATAAACAAAAAATCGTCTGCCCAGTCAGTCATTTTTTTCTGAGCCTGCATTTCCGCCATGTTTGCGGAGTCGGAGTCGGAATCAGAGTCCTCACAGAAGATTATTCAGAAAAGTACTTTACAATACATTATTTATCAAAATCATTTTCTTACAAAATTAGTTTGAAGGAAATCCGCCTTGAAGTTCAGAATCAACATTCAATTTAAATTTTCTAGTAGCCGCTCATGTTAAATTTTTTTCTGAACTGTTCATCATTGAACGAAAAATGGTTCAAATTGAAAAGTGAAATATGGGAATGAGTCTCTACGAGATCTTTCGAACAAAAAAAGTTTATTCAATTCTGACGGTTCATTTAAAAGTTATTAGGTGGAGAAAGGTTGCTTGAACGGTTCAATGTTGAACGAAAAAATGTTCAAATTGAAAATTTAAATACGGTAATAAAGTATCCTTGCCGAGATCTTTCGAACAAAAAAAAGTTTGTTTAAATCGGACTGTTCACTCAAAAGTTATTAGGGGTGACAGCTTGTTTGAACGGTTCAATGTTGGACGAAAAATTGTTCAAATCGAAAATGTAGATACGGGAATGAAGTACCCTTGAAAAGATCTTTCGAACAAAAAAAAGTTTGTTCAAATCGGACTGTTAACTAAAAAGTTAATATCGCGGGCCAGGTTGTTTGAACGGTTTAAAGTTGCACCAAAAATTGTTCAAATCGAAAAATCAAATATGGGAATGAGCTGTACTCGCCGAGATCTTTCCAACAAAAAAAAGTTTGTCCAAATCGGAATGTTCATTCAAAAGTTATTAGGGGGGGACAGACAGACCGACAGACCGACCGACAGACAGACACACAAATTCCCCATCTCAATACCCTACTTTCAAATTTTTAATTTTTCGATATTCATTTTACCTTTTTATTTTTTTAACTTGGCGATATTTTTTGGACTTGGCGATTTTTTTTTTCACTTGGCGATATTTTTTGGACTTGGCGATATTTTTTAGATGCATTAAGCCACTTTTAATACTTTTTTCGTCTTTCTTTTATTTTTAACGGGAAAGTAGGCTAAAAAGACCATAGAAATGAATAATCCCAGAGAAGCCTTACATTCAAAATTGGTCATTATTGCGATTACTGTGATCCCTATTTCTTTTTCGAAAGATTTCTGCAAGTCCCCAGTATCGAACCCGGACCACAAGGCGATGGGACCAATCGGAAATGAAACCCTTTCTAACAAAAAAAGAATTTTTGAAATCGGTCCAGGCGTCTTCAAGTAATCTTATAACAAAAAAAAAAAATCTCCGACGAATTGTATAACCTCCTCCTTTGTCGAAGTCGGTTAATTATTTCTTTTTATTTCAAAAATTAAGTTTGTAATTGATTTTTTCGAAATTTCGAATAGAATTTTGAACAAATACTTGATCGTAAAATCCTCGTAATAGAGCAGATATTGTTTTTCTTGTCCATTTTCTAAATTGAATATTTATTTTCTTTTTCCCTTTTTTTTACATCCTTCCTCGATTGGATTAAAATTGGTTCATCAGGTTGTGGAAAAGTTTTGTAACAAAGCTTGTTACGATATTACTGCAGAAATACGCGAAGAAAAAAGAAAGAAAAAACATGCATCGTTCCATCTGTAATTCTAAAATTTAGGCTGTAACTAAGCCTAGATTTAAAATATTAATACTCCTGTGTGTGTGTGTTTCTTTTTTTTATATATATTGTCTATTTTGTTTTTAGAACACAATTGTTGCTAATCAAGGTTTTGTAATCTTTTTCAAAGTATTTTTTAACCTTCTCCACTTTTGCGTTTCTACAAAAAAGTATTAAAATTGTGGTTCTCCAAATTATTATTTTGTGTCAAATAATAATTTGGAGAAGTGTGAAAGAATAAAAATTTGATAAGGTTTTTATATAACATTTTTTTCAAAAGGATTTTTAAAATTCTATGCAACCACTAGCGAGACTCTGGAAAATATTTTTTACCTTGGAAAAAACTATTTTCGTAAAATTGGGCTCATTGTGAGAGAGAGAGAGAAAAAAAAAAGAAGAAAATCTCGCAATCCCTTCATCTTAGTGCCAGGTAATGTAATGAAAAATATAATTTTTGATAGAATAAAATATGGATTTTAACTGAAAAGTAAAATACATATTTTACTCATACATAACTTATAAATTCACTAACCAGTCATTTCAAATTTTTTTTTTTAACTTGTCAGTCATAGTATTTTTTTAGTTAAACACTAAATATAAAACAAAAAAAAGTTATACTAATCCATAATAAAGCCGAGAATGTTCATTTATTATAGTCTAAAACTGCACTTTCATTAGCGTAGTTTGTATTGATAATCTAAGTACATAATTCGTATCACATACTGAGATACTGATATAAATTTTTTACTAAAATCACGTGGCAAACTTAAGAATACTAATGCTTGTTCTTATAATCGCTTCGGAAGATCTTTTTGTTTTCTCAAAACCTACTTATTTTAATATTTTCACCTTTTGTCATGTAATATGATATTTATTCTAGGGGAATAATTCTTAAGATTGAGCAAACATATTTATTTTGGATAATTTTTGCTACAATTTTTATTATCCTGCTTTTTTCTCGTACAATTTTGATTTATTTGGCTGTTCACTTTTTTTTTTTTTTTTGCTTTAGCTACATTAACGGCTAGATTACTTGGGATTGTTAGCTTATGTCTGAAGTTGTCATGATCGAGTCCTGTCACTAGTTGCTTTTTGTTTTTACAATGGGGGAGTTTCCGAAATTTCAAAAGCATTTTTTCTGAAAGAACATGCTTCAAAACATAGGAAGTGCCCATTTTTTTATTTTTTGACGCAGTTATATATTTTTTATGAATTATTTCAACCGGTGCGCCTATTCTATTCCGAAAAAAAAACACATCTGCGCCTGACGTCAGTGGTGCACGTAAGCGCGAAATCTAATTGGTTGTAGTAAGATGACGAAGGTCGTGACGTCACCGATTCCTGCGATTGGACAACTCAAGTCAAGCAAAATGGTGTTAGTAAACGAATTGAGAGCTGTTAGGTGCACCACTGACGTCACAAAAACCACGCCCTGTTTTCAAGGTAGGATATTTAAAAAAAATAATAAAAAATAAACTGTTGGGAAAATTAACGTATTTTCCGGGCTCATGCTATTTTTTTATATCATTCTATAAATTTCAGTAACAAAAAGTAGTACTTTTGAATGAAGGAAACTCCCCCATTTAGGGAAGACAAATCTAGTAATAATATTTAAGATAAATTAATTGAATATTACAACCTCGTAAAACATTCAGAACAAAAAAAAAAGAAGAAGAAGAAGAGAGCTGAACTTTTGGGTAAATGCAAAATCCTGTAGGGTAGTTTCTGTTTTTTGATAAAATAAATTATAATTAAATCTTCAAGATTACAAATTTTAGATTTCATTTTCAGTATTAGACATCAGTTTTCAGAAATATTTAAAAATCGAGAGAAGTTTAATACAAATGGAAGTATTAATAAAATTGTTTGTATAATATTTAAACATTGTTAAATTTATGTTTTCAACCAACAACAAAATTAAAATTGTTTTATTTTGTTTCCCCTTAAAGTATGGTGCTAAAATTCACAAATCTATAAAACTCTGCTTTAATTTTTCAATGTTAATTGAATATTAGCATTAAAATATTAAAATTTTAAATAAACTTCAAGCATAACATCTTTTCTATTGCTGTCATTATAATAGATTTATTTAAAAAGAAACAGAGAGAAAAAATAGAACGGAAATTAAGCGAGCATATTTTCTCACGTATTAAAGAGGCCACGTGCTACGTGAAATGGAGATTTTTTTAGACGAGAACTCAACATTTGCAAAAAATGCCTTCATATTTCACTTTGAAAGGATGTGCGCTGGTTCTTATTCAGAAATTGATTAGAAATGTAGTAAACTGAAAGTGGACTCTTAGAGATTGCTTCGGATTGCGAACGACTAATGATCCGCATTTCAAAACAATGAACAATTTCAACTTTTTCCCCCTTAGTTTTTGCTGAGACCCCCCCCCCCTCGTACTTGCTTTTATTTTAGTCTAGATTGCAGGTAGCACGTGGCAACAGAGTCCACGTGCTACGTGTAATCCAGACTTTTTTTTTTTTTTGATAAGACGAGCACAGCAATGGAAAAATACCCTTATATTTCGGTTTGAAACGTTGTGTTATGTTTTGCATTTAGAAATTGATTTAAAATGTGGTAAACTTCAATCAGATGTTAAGAGATATCTTTAGATTGCTCACAACGTACTTTAATTGCGTACGTTTATTTACCACTTGCAAACGAACAAACTCATGTAAAACGACCTGCAATACTATGTATTAAACTTATACGAACTAAATGTATATGAATTAAAGTATGTAAATTAAATAAATAAATAAAAGTATGTAAATTAAATAAATAAATAAAAGTATGTAAATTAAATAAATAAATAAAAGTATGTAAACTAAATAAATAAATAAAAGTATGTAAATTAAATAAATAAATAAAAGTATTGCATCTTTGTCTTTGAAAAATTTAGCAATCTCAAATCAAATTAAAACTTGCTGTATGGCGTCAGATTGAAGCTGTTCATCAGAAGTAGAATTACATTATGATTTTTTTTTTTTTTTTTCAAAAAAATTCAGAATACTACTTTTCCTGAAAATTTGAAATTCGAGAATATCTAGTTTTTTAAGATAGGAAGTTTGTTTCTAAATGTTTGTACTTATTTAGCGATTTTCTCGACAACATTGGCGGTTAATATGTATAATTGTATATTCTAAGATGGAGTGAAAGTTGAAACTTTATTTTTCACATTTTAAATCATGCATTATACATCATAGAATGTGTCTTAAGGTATTTTTTCTTCAATATTCATTACACCTTTCTAAAATCTGAATTAAATACTTGATACGATATAAAAAACAAAATTTGACTTTTCATTCGTTCAAAAAAAATTTGTGAAGGTCTTTTTTTTTAGTAAAAAGTTTTTTTTCCTACAAAAACCAAACGTTTCCTTAAAACTTTCAGTGCATTTACTTCTTCATATATAAAAAAAAATGTGTCTACTCTTCATTAGATACCGCAGAAGGATATGAACCTCCAAAATTGGAAACAATTAACTAAAAACACGATTTACAGTTAAATGTTTTATATCCCTCTCCCCCCTAAAAACGTGTTTTCGTCACATAACTTTAGTATATCATTGCTAAAAACCCGTAAATTGCATATACACAGTACACATTGAATATAGTAGCTTTTAGAGCTTTATATCACAGTAACATAATCAATAACTATGTTTGCCAAATTTCAAATGTATTAAGTAGTTTTTTTCCTCACAACTGTTTGCGTAAATGAAAATTTCGAAAACGTTGTTGTGAGAAAACTAAGAAAGAAAAAATAAATTTCATTAAAAGTACTGCATTTGCGTTCATTAAATGTCTTCTAGTTTTCTAAATAATTCATAGATTTAAATTTTTTTTCCAGACTTTAAAAAAAAAAATATTAGGACTATCTAAATGTCTCAAAATTTAAAAAAAAATTAGGGTGGTCGCCTACCTTTTTAACCATCAAAATACTTTATTTCCAGATTTTTCGTTCAATTCCTGAAAGCGGAAAACCAATTCAAAAACCCGAGGATTAAAAAAAAGAGAAATTGGTTGAAGGCAAAAAACTATAAAAGTAAAACAAGTCGAGGGAGGGGAGGGGCAAGGCTTTGTTTGGGCCTCTCTGAAGTGAAACCTCATAATTTTAGCCATTGACTAAAGCAGTTTTAGAAATTTGAAGCTCTCGAAAAGTGGGGCCTGTTAAGCAATCATGCTTTGACAGTGCAATTTGCAAATTAGAGAAGAATTAGAGAAGTTTTATAAGAATAAAAATAATAAAAAAACAGAAGAAAGCCTGGAAAACTTTTGTCTGTTCTATTGCATGACAAAGGGGGGGGGAGTACTGGCATCATATTTTATTTTCCAAAATACAAGTCAAGAGAGAGATAATTCCAACCCCGAAAATGCGATTCGCTTACAATAGAGCACGTAAAGGCGGGTGTGAAGGACATATTTACAATAGAAAAGAGGAGCAAAGGGCAAGCTGACTGATAACAGGTGTCCGTTCGTGAATGAAAGATCCGAACACAAGTAATCAATAAAAAACAGGTCTTCCAAAACAAAATGTTTGTGAAAGAAAGAGGCATCGCACTCAAATTTCGAGATCAACGAAAAACCCCCTCAAATACTATACTCCAAACGCGGATGTTCCCAAATGGGAACATCTTGATTCTCATAGAAATAATTCCCTCGAAATAATAATCAGAAATATTTTGTTTATTTCAGCTGAAATATATGTCTTTTGGATACTAAATAACGCCAACAAAATATTTTTTCTATTTTTTTCTTTAGAAAGCGAGACAGAAAAACTTAGACAAAGTTCAGAAATTCAGTAAATTTGACTTTAATTCTATAAAAAGGTTAAACATTTTTCAAAAAACTAAGAGCACCAAAAATAAATTCGTATTATTCTGTGTCATTTCAGACTATATGACACTTCTGAACAAAATTTTAGGTTACTAAAAAAATTCACAAAAAATGCTCCCATTTGGGAACATCGGCAGGTAAATGGTTAACAAATACATTAGTCAGTTTCCAGTCACGTAAGTAAAAAAGTTTCAGTAAAACAAACTCTACTAA
Organism: Uloborus plumipes; assembly: GCA_038373865.1. NCBI lineage: Eukaryota > Metazoa > Arthropoda > Arachnida > Araneae > Uloboridae > Uloborus > Uloborus plumipes. The sequence goes on from JAXGGA010004374.1 coordinate 21,472, forward strand.
ATTCATTTCCCTATGATTGTTTTTCTTTGTCTTACCTTCAGGAGTAGATGAACACATTTTCATAGTTCGCCAATAGTCTTCTTTTATCCTGCATGCTGCTTAAATATTATAAACTTTTTGCAGGTGTTTTAATTAAAGAAAAAACATTTTCATGGTCTCTTTTTTACTGTGTATTATTTGCGAATGCAGTTCATCGTAATTTATTTCGGTACCTATTTGAAGTACAAAATTTGAAGTATGAGCTTAAAAATGTAACCTGAATAAGATGAAAAGTTGATTTTTTAAATCTATTGTAGAAAACGAAACGGTTTGCAAATTCAGAAGTAATGCAAATAAGGAAAAAATAATGATCACATATCCATGAAATTGCTTCAACGGAAAAAATTATAAAATCTTATGATATGCAATTTTGTAAGTGCTCAAACATGTTAAATTAAAAACGAAGCTTTCAGAATTCCTGTAAATTTGTAAAAAAATTTACACTTCAGCTACAAATATGCTTGATTTTTTTTTTAATTTAAAATTATAGTAAAACATTTTTAATAATCCATTAATACTGAGTAAAAGTTTAAAAATAAGTCCAATTAAAGATATGCACCAAGAGTAGCTTTTGAAGCAGAAAAATGTATAAAAAAATCAAACTAAATAAATCTTTCAGTACGAAAAATTCTCTTACATTTGAATTTAAAATTTCTTTCAACAAAGAGAGCTTGCTAACTTAATTCTCACGTGACCGACGTCAGAAGCATGTGCTTTGCGTGCCCGTTGCCATTCTAAGCATGCTAATGAAATGATCTGTTTAAATGACTTTCTTAAAAAAGAATCCTTAAGTCTTTTATATAAATGAAACATCTTCGACGAAAATGGCTTCCGGCTAGAGGTATCTAACATGAGCAAATGAGATCTCCGCCCTCATGTACTCAAATCCGAGTGTTACTAAAATAATCGGAATATGCAAATTACTTTTACAGAAGTCGAATGCAGTTTCATCGTAATTTCAAGAGCATATAAAATGGCTGGTTTTAGAAATAAAGATGCTGTTCTATTAAAATATTTAACCAAAAAACTGAGATTTTCTAGAATTCTTCCTCGAACACTACTTAAATGTTACTGGCATTGAAACTAAATATAAGAATGTGTAAAATAGCGCAATTTAACAGACGGGTGTAAGTCCCTTAAAAACATCCGTTGCGAAGATATTTTTTATACTCCCCCTCCTTTCATTTTTTAGAATTACTTTAAAAAAGGGAAACGAAGAAAACTTACTAAGAAAGAACAGATAATTAGCTTAATTTTCGAAACAAAAATATTTGAGGTTATTGTCAAAGAAATATGCAAAAGACAACTTTTTTTTTTTATTAAACTGGTTAATACTCATTCATGTCACAAGAGAAATAGTACATTTAAACAGCAGAAAATAGAACGAAAAGTTGTTAGAGCAATCGCGCTCTACCTTGCTATGTCTCCAAAGGTGGCACCGCCACCTGGTGAGTGGAATGGGAATCAAAACAGGCACCGAAATCAAAACAATGCAACGAAGAGAAGAAAAAGTCACTGATTAAATGTCATGCATTATTTTCAACACAGCATACAACAGATTTTTCTTTTTTTGAATTTCTTAATATTTTGAATCTGTGAGTTTTGTGACGCAAATTTAAATGTTATTTTTTAGCATTATCAGCTTCGGAATTTGAGAAATTTCCATAAACAATGACAATAATAATCATTGTAATATATACTTACGAAATAAGTTTTAATTCTTAAACGCACAGTTTGATCTACGCTGTGATAAATTCCGAAACGAAATTTTATATTGCAGTCTGCATGCTAATGAAGAAGCTCTAAGGATGAAATCTTGTTTATGGAGAAAGAGGAACTCATTTTACTTTCTTAAGAAACAATATTGTACTGAAAGAATCGAAAAAAATATTAATTTTCTAAAATGATTCAATGTAACCATTCGTTTTAGTAAAAGTAACGATTTTCCAGTAAAATTTACAAAACTATCAAAACAAAATTTATTTCGTAAGTTCATAGAAAGATTATAACTTTGAAAAGGAAAAAAACAGCTAAAGCTCAACTAAAAAAGCCAAGCGACTTTCACTTTCTCGTTCTTAAACCGCATGAAAACTTTGAAAAAGTCGCATTTTGAGGTTTTTAGAAAGCAAAATATTAATATATTCTAAATAGCAAAACATTCTTGTCATATGTCTTCTTTTCCATGATTATATTGCCATTGCAAAAAATACATAGTTTTCTAATTGGAATAAACAATTTTGAAGAGATTTCATTTTGTTTATTAATCAAACCTGTAAAGTTCTGTAATAAATCCTTAACGTGTTCAGTTTTACCGTATGCCTGGAACACAATTTTAATTTAAACGGTATAGTTTACATTAACTGACAAACATACATTCATGAATATTTATTCAAACTAAATAATTTTCAGAGTACTGTATGTATTTTTTTGCCCAAACGTTTGCATAAAATTTGATGCATCAAAAATGTTTAGCAGTACCATTTCCTTTCATATGCAAATATTCTATTATATATCGAGGTGAATTGTTTTCTTGGGATTTCTGGTGCAATAATATTTATTCTTCAGCGAATAACTAAATAGCTGATGGCAGCACTTTATACGTTTAGCGGTGATACAGCTAGCAGAAATAATTTAATTTCTGCCAACGGAAGCCGGTTATAAAAGCGAGAACTATACGCCATTAAATCTCATAATTGAATTAGCTGAAGAGTGCGTCGTTAGCTAATTATTTAGGTAATTCTACTTTGATCTCTAAGCATACGATTTAGAGTCTGAATTCTTCGTGGAATATTATTTCTTACAGGTAAATCACAAGCTTATGCTCGAAAGAATAACAAACAGTAAAAATTGGATTAAATTTGCGGCGGTTTGGGCAATGCATTAGATAATTTTGGTACAGTTTTGCATAAAATAATCTCTTGATATAAAGATTCTACTGAGCAATATGAGCATTATTTTGTGACATTTTCTTTTTTTTCTAATTTACTTAAAAATCATTTTGTATTAATCTGGAGAACTTGTCTATCGGTATACTTTAAAAAAGCGAAAATCTTTCCGTCGGTAACTAACATCAAAGACATGTAATTCAAATGGCTAATGAAAATAGAAACCATTTCGAAATAATAAGAATAAAATTTCTCATAAAGCCTAACTACTGTTTAAAGACTTCGAAAACCCATTCTTTTATTCAAACTCTTTTATCTAAAAAGCTAAAAATTGAGCAGGCTCGTTTAGCATGATAGATTTCAAAGCTTAACACTTAAGAAATGTGAAACCTTGAAACAAATGTTTTTCTTTTCGGCAAATATTATTTGTATATTTCTAACGATTTTTTTTTAATTAAATCCTAGCACTAAAGTTTAATGCATTTACTAATATAGTTAAGGATTTAATAATTCATTAAAGAGAAAAATAATGTTAATTAGGGAACCCTTTACAACTGTAGAAATTAGAAAATTAGGCATTACTCAAAATAGATAAAACTATAAGGCAACAATTAATTTCTGGCTAATTTGAAAAAATATTCCTTTATTACTGGAGAAAAAAGTGATTCTTGCAACGATTTAAAGCTTTCATCACTATTTGCATGTATGTAATAGGAGAAACGAGGAAAACGAAATCCCGATTCTTCATAAACATGAAAAAAAAAACTTTTCATTTCTGGCAATTAAAGGATTTTCTTTTCTAGTTTATTCTACCTTTTACCAATTATTATTTTTAATAAAACCATCCTGCAATTAGTGCTTTTCTAACCATCCCTTTAAATGTATCTAAATACTTCAAACTAGAGATTTTAACTATAAAAAAAGGTTAATACGAAGCTTACTTTGCATATCTTACCAACATGATTTATACTACTCAAAGTCAACTATAGTTACTGAAAATATGTTAATTGGTTTCACAAGAGCACTACTTCTAAGATTTTTTTAAAAAGACATAGGTAAAAAATTGCACTGAAGGAATTGATCGTGTTTGTTTCCTAAATGTGTTTTACGTGCACAGACACAGTATCAGTAAGAAAGCTAGATTTACGGAGATTGAGTAAAGAAAGGGATTTACGAGCAAACCGAGACGTTGTTTTTCAGTTTATAAAATGTAATGCAAAACGTGTGGTGGATTTTCACACCTTTGAACCTCGTATCCGATGATATTTTCGACAAAAATAATTTACTTTCTTACAAATATACTTAAAGAGACATTTAATAATTAAAAATATTTTGCCTACGCGTTTTTTACCTACGGATATTTATTTTTTATTTTTATTTTATTTTTCATTTATTTATTCCTCTTTTTTTTGAGCAATGACAAGTTGCCATTTGGTGTAATTTTTTACCTCAGTTTCTGTGTGGTTACTTTACCAGATTGGTCTCGGATTCTGCCACCAGGTGAGTGCCCGGTGACTCCTACCTTGGGACGTCCACCGGCCCCTGCTCTTTCGGGTGGCGGCGCACATATCCAGCACACACACCTATTACAATTCGCCCCTGCGAAAAACATAGCTTAAATTCAAGATGTCAAAATTCAAATAACATTTTTTCTTTTGCGTTATTTTTACCCTCAGCAAGAAAGATGGATTTAGTTTCAAATATAATTAGCGCTTTCATTCCGCCTATGAGCTCATACTAAATGAACCTAATGATCGATTAAAGAAAATAGAACAAGTTCCTCCACAAACCCGATGAAACGCCAAATCTCCTTCCAAAGAATAAAAATGCAGCCGGGAAGGAAATAGAATCGAAAATTTGTCGACTTTTCCCAAAGCCTATTATCCGGGGGCTTAGAAAAATCCTCCCCGACTATCCAAACGGTGACCGATTTCATTAGGCAGCCTAATTGAACGAGCAAATACTTGCCCCCTTGAGGCCTGAACCGAAAGGAACATCGTTAGCGGGAAGCAAATTCCTTGGGGCTGTTCCAGAACGGGGCGCCCCTCACACCCTGGATGGATGAAGGGGGGGGGGTAGTCTCCCACATGTTCCCATTGCCTCGATTCATCATGCTGGCAAGTCATTCGGTAGTTCTGTATTTCCATAGTTATGGAAAACACTACATGATGAGTCTTGTTTGTATCGATTTCTTATCTGGTGAAGTTTGGTAGTTTTGGAAGCCATTCTGCTGAACATAATATTTGATTCGACTAAATCGGGCATAATAACTTCTACTCTTACATTAAATAATATATGTTGCTATGTGGTCCTACTTTTGCTGATACTAGTTTTAAAACCTGACTTTTATCAATATATTGATCATTTGCACCACATCTGTTGCTTATTAAAATCAAAACCCCAAAGCCCTATTGCTATTCTATGTATGGGTGATTCTACAAAAATGGGTAGATTTGTGTTCCATACTGATTACTCTTTTTTTTTTTTTTTAATTTAAAAAAAAAACTCTTTTGGGAATATTTTTATGCGTCTTTTGTTCTATAATTCTGATTAATATCAACAATGTCAATAATTAATTATTATTCAGTTAAAAGTATTATGTTCCATTGAAATGTCATCCACATGCTCTGTCCCGTAGATGTAATTTTCACAATCTATGGAATCTAGAGTTTTAAAAAAAAAGTGTTTTTTTTTTTTTTTTTCTCCTGAAGATTCTTTTATTTTTGAATGTGTATGTGTGCAAGATGTAAATCACAAAAAGCAAAATAATGTGAAAACAATGCCTCTAAAAATTAATCTAAATTTTGTCCCCCCCCCCCCCCATTATCAGTCATCTACATGCCTGAAAAGTGTAGATATTTTTCTCTGAACCGTTTTATTTCAAAATCTGGCAACACATCTTAAAATGAAGCACAGAACTTTGTTATTCCTGACTGAAGATTAATTTGGCTGTTCTGCAATTACTTTTTGATTAATAGCAAGTTAAACTCAATTTTCAAGGCAAGTATTTTTCATCTTCGTCATTAACATGCCCTACAGAATGCGAGTAAAATGGACATGTAAATAAGTTTTGATAATGAATAGTCCTAAAGCTTACATTTGTGGGTTCTTATTTGAAGTTAAGCCGAAAAACATTCAGATATGACGCTTTGAGAACATATTACTTGTGTTTTGTCATTCACATGCCAATTTTCTTATGTCATACTTACACCCTAGTCACTTAAGCCCTAGTTCCAACCAAATATAATATAATAACTATGACGGTAAAATGTTAAAAAATCGTGTCTAACAGTTAACAGGTTAAAAAATTTCATTAATATACCTATTGTGTTATTCACATACCCCTTTTACCATTCCCCCCCTCCCCCCACATGCCTTCAAAAAAATATAAATGCAAAAATTCTATAAAATACAAACAATTAAGCTCTGTACAATATTCTATTTTAATTATGCAACTTACAAAGTAATTTCCTGGTTTTTTCAGATTTTTAATTTTAAATTAATTTTTTGAAATCTACATATTAGAAATATTCCCGTATTTGTATCCACCCATATACATACATTACATTGGCCCGTAAGAAAATTTTACTCTAATATTGCTCTTAATTCACTTGATGAACCAATTTACAAGGAATACAATCAATTATTTAAATTTTTTAACGCAACATCTTCATATCAAAACTGAAAATTTTTTCACGCACAGTAGTTTCTATTAGCGTATCTTTTGTTTCTAAACTTCAACCATCCAGATTTCAATAATCCAGATTTTTTACCAGATTTCCTAGTATGCAGGCACAAATTTTTAAAAAATTCTGAAATTTTAATCAAAATATATCGCTGGTAAAAAGAAGGGAGGGGGATGGAAAATGATTCATCTTGAGCACTGTAGAAAATAGATGTTGTTTTTGCAGTATTATACAGCTAATTTTACAATAATTTTGCAGTTTTAAACCGAAACCTCTGCTGCTAATCTTATGTTAAAATTGCTAATTTTACAATAGTAAACAATAAAATTGCTAGTTTTACAGTAATAAACAGTAAAATAGCTAGTTTTACAGTTTATTACTGTGCTTTTAGTTTTGAACTTTAACCTTTGCTGCCAATATTACACTGTTAAAGCAACTTTTTTTTTTGTAGGGAAGTACAATAATGGAGTTGTATCATATATCGACAGCCATACTTAGCATGAACACTTGCTGTAAATAGTAGTATAGTGAACTATACTAATGCACTCCTCGTTTATCTGAAATTCCGATTAATCTAAATTAATTTCAGCTTTGCAAATCAAATAAAATTTAAATATATCGAAAACAAAAAATACTTTTTCAGTTTTTTGAACTACATTGAGTTATTACATTGAAAACAAGTAATACAATTGTTCAAAGACAACATTTAGAAACGTTAATGGAATCTTTTAGAAAACATTTGAAGAAAATTAATTTTACATAGGAACCCTTTGGGGAGCAGAAATATGTCACATTTGTCTTACGACGCAATGCGAGGAAAAAAAAGGTTTTAAAACGCTGCCTCATATGAAAGAGAGGAACATGTTATTTGTCTCAACCTTTTAGTTTCATGCGAACCGATGCAAGAAAGAGAGCTTCAAAGAAGTTGACAATAGAAACCCCGGCAATGATTATGAGAATCTAGCAAAAAATTTAAAAGATCACTAAACTGGTACTGAATTCGGAAGCGCATTTTTGCTGCCAAAGCTGTTGCTTTGATGTCGCCAATTTACAAGGTTATTTTCGTTTCCATCTTGTTCAATATTTCTATTTTGTGTTGAACTGTTGTCTTCAGCTCGCCAAAAGAAGAAGTATAACCTCAAAAACTGCATTTAACTGCAGTAATACAAAATCCTCGAATTGAAAATAAACTTAACTGTAATTGCGTTCCTTAAACGCAATCTATAAAATTGCTAAAATCTCCAAGCTTTCCAAATCTACCAAGACATGAAAGAGTTATACTTATCTAGTTTTTAATTTATGTATCTTTCATTTAATCACTGTTCTACTTTATTTACTCATTTTTAACTTTTTCTCAATACCAGAATTTAATGAGAACTTCATCGTAATTAATGTGCAAATTAAGGAAGTTAATCATTATCTTCATTAAGACTGGCATATTTTTGTTCCTTTCTTTTAATTACGCCTCACGACCTCAGGGGCAAAAATTGGTACCTGACTTAAAAATCAAAAACCGAAAGAAAAATCCTTCTGAGACGAAATAAATATAAACTATTGTTTGTAAGTATTATAAGAAAACTTACATTTAATAATTAATAAGCGGATTTTGTAATCTTATTTTAATTATTAATAGTTTAAAGTACTTTTAATGAAAATTTATTTATAATATTTTCATTTAACGGTCTTTAACTGAATAACAGCTAGGAGAAAATCCTCAAGCCTTTATAATTACAAACATTACAAACAGTTCACTTTGTGCGTAAATGAGTAAAAGCCAAAAGCACAAATAAGTCAAGTTAAAAATTGGCTAACATGTTTCAAAGGCATAAAGCCTCCTTCTTCAGTGCCAAGCAAGAAAATAATTTTACTTCATACTTTTAAATTTTCTGATAACGCAACGCCAAATCCTGGCTCGGCACACGCTGACACCTGATTGGCCTAGCTTTTGCTGATTTTCTATTTAAACCCTCCCGGTACTTTGGCTCTTTCTATTTCTTGCTTGGCACTGAAGAAGGAGGTTTTATGCCTTTGAAACATGTTTGCCGATTTTTAAGTTGACTTATTTGTGTCTTTATAATGTTATTCATTAATAATATATTCCCTTCGTTGTTTTTACATTGAATGGTAACTGAAAAATGTCCATACTTTTTTTTTGCGAAATAACTTTATCTTCAGACCCTCCACCCATCCCCTCTCATCAGAACCCCCCCCCCAAATGATAGTTATTAATTAAATAAAATTTTATTTTTGAAGTTTTTTAAAAATGAAAGCGACAATAAATTGTTTTGTCTTTTGGTCCAATTAAATATCTGAATTGATAGAGAGCAAATATATTAATGCAGTTTCTTTCTTTCTTTTTTTTGTTGAATAAAGAAATTTTTTTTCTCTCTTTTTCTTTTTTTTAACTACTCGTTTCAAAATGAATTGGTTTCATAAATGCTATAATGCATATAGGGCAAATTCAAAGTTGATTATTTATACTTAATTAATTATTTGTTGTTGCTGTTGCTCTCTTATCTTTTACAGGTTTGTTGAAAAACTAATCATTTTGCCATTCGTAGAGCTGTTTGCTTTGTTTGCCCAATACCACCCCATTTCTCTATTATTCCGTTTCATAGCCAGGCCATAAATCCGCCATCTTTATTTCGAACACCTCCTAATAACCATTATTGCCCGAACCGTACCTAATCCGAAAACCCTGCAGAGGAATCGACTGAGCTTTTTACTCCGCAGAGCACGTTCTGGCAACGACGCTAATTTTCTACCAAAATTAATGCCCCGCGGAGTGGCAACAGAGCTACGTACCCGGAATGTCTGTCCAGGGAGACATAAACGGTGCTTCCTTGTATATATCGAAGGAAGAGAAAAGCTAATTCTTTCGCTCTTTTCTTACAAAATGGCTACAAGCTCCACCGATTTAAGGACAAGGAGCCAATTAATTTTGAGTATGTGGGAGTCTGGGTCTTAGAGCTTTGTATTTTTTCTTCACTTTTAGTTCAAAGAATTGACTAATTACAAAAGTCTTTTTATTGCAAACGATTAAACAAAGTGCAAGTAAAAAAATATTGCTCTTAATCATTTTTTCCTAAAATGTATGCAGCTTCTTTGACAAGAACTTGGTATGTTACATTTAAAACATCAGTTTACATTTAAAACATCAGTCTTAGTTTTTTTTCTTGACTTTCAGTTTACAGTGTTGACTAATTTCATGATTCTCTTTACTGCAAAGCACTTAGCAAGTTACAAAAAATGCTCTAAATATATTTTTTAACTGTATGCAGTTTTCTTTGACGAAAGTTTGGTGACAGCTTCCTTTAAAATTTAAAGTCTTTTCTTTCGTTAAAAGAGTACAATTCTACTAATATTTTAAAATAGTGTGCTAATAAACATATTCTATCACGGGTGCAGCAGTCAAAAAACGTGAGCAGTTTAAAATGCAATTCAAGAATTTATAAACATCGTGTACGTGTACTTGGTGTATAACACCGAGTTTCATATAACCGAGTGAAAACCTAGTTTAATATGAAAGTAGGGTTTTCATTATATATTACAAGTCATATTTCATCACTACAGTTTAAAACAAAAATGCTTTCAACAGTTTTCCTTTCGTGGGTTATATTGATTTTCTGGTCAAATTTTTGATAGATCTTTCTTTAAGCGTCAGGTAGTTGAGAGAATAGAAAGAAGAAAACTCATAAAAATCCAATACTTTAAATCCAAAAAGATAGATTCATTTTTCCTTTCACGACAACACGACAACTTAGATGTTATATTTATAAATTTGACGCCTATTTTTCAATGAAACCTGCTTTTGCTGCAAAGAAAAACAATCGAGCCATAAAAAATAGACAGGAGTAAATACGCTGGATTGAAATTGTAATCCTTTCTGCGGTGAAACGCTTAGATTTTTATTTGAGCAAGATGTTTTACTACTACTATGTCAAGTCATTTTATTCGCAGAAAAACATGATATTCTTCTCATAAATAAAAATCAGTTCTGTAATAAACATGATCATAATAAAAGTAATAATAATAATAATAATAATAATAATAATAATAATAATAATAATAATAATAATAATAATAATAATAATAATAATAACAATAATAATAATAATAACAATAATAATAATAATAATAATAATAATAATAATAATAATAATAATAACAATAATAATAATAATAACAATAATAATAATAATAATAATAATAATAATAATAATAATAATAATAATAATAATAATAATAATAATAATAATAATAATAATAATAATAACAATAATAATAATAATAACAATAATAATAATAATAATAATAATAATAATAATAATAATAATAATAATAATAATAATAATAATAATAATAATAATAATAATAATAATAATAATAATAATAATAATAATAACAATAATGAGATTAATCTTTTGGCTGGCTGCAAATGTGTTTTCCTCTTTGAATCAGTGCGATTGCAAGAATAACGACGAAATGACAATAATCAGGATATTAAGATAATAACTGACAATTCAAGTTGCTCTACGAAGTATATATTTAAAAGAAATAATAAGAAAAAAATAATAACAAAAAGAAGCAGAACAATGAGTAACAATAATCTAATATCTTTAAATGAGCAATTCTTGTATATATATATATTTATTTATTTCGGATCTCGAAAACGACTCTAACGATTTTGATAAAATTTTGTATTTCGATGAAGTTTTGGTTTTTGAGTTCATCTACATCGGCGTTTTTTCTTTAAAAACCCGAGTTTCCACAAAAAACCTCGTTCTTTGTGCCTTCATTAAAAGTTTGAGAAGCTTTCTTTCGCCATTTTCTTTATGATTACTATCATTGTTACTGTTTCATCAACCACGTTTTATTATAACAATGGACTTCATATTTAATCACATCAGCGCAAATTTAAATTTTTATAGTTTTGGTAAACGAGTTTGCAACGTTAAATTGTTATTGTTTTTGAAATGTTAAAGAGATCGATCATTTCGGTGTGATTTTACGTTGCGCATCTTTTAAATAAGGTTGTGATGATGATGTATTGTCTAAATAAGGTTGTGTTTTTCAAAATAAATTACGACTGGGAACTACTTTGATGTGCCCCCCCAACCGGATATTTGGCTACTTTCTTGCTGGCCAAGCATATTCTTGCCACAAAACTTTTTTTAAAAAATTCAAAAAATGGTACCAAATACAAGAGAATACTAAATTTGGCAACAGCAAAAGCCTAAAAGCTAAAAAATCTTAAATTAGCAACACCAAAATAAGAAACAGCAACCTTAAAAAGTCAGTAGGAAGTGCCAGATTTGGCGCGTAATTTTTTTTTTTTTTTTGGGGGGGGGGGGCTGGTATATCAAAGCTATACCTACAGCTGTTTTAAATGTGTAATTGCAACCAAGAGCTTAAAAATGCTTTTCAAGTTTATCTAAATTTCTAAAGTACTTCAAACGTTAGAAAAAAACAATTTTACTTTTTTTTTTTTAACCGAGCGGGCTCAGGTCGTCCCGTCGGCTCAGTTGTAACTCATTAATATTGATTTGAATTGAAATGAATTATCAATTTAGCTGTCAATATTAAACAAATGTATCGAAGAATTATTTTTTTAAGTAAATATAATACTATACATATTGCGCTCAAATGAAGTAAGCTATTTTTACGTAATAAGTGCTCTGGTATCAATAAAACCAGAAATCGAATTGCATAGTGTTTAAGAAACTATCAGAGTTTGTTATTTTTAATTACAATAGATTTAGAAGCTGTACAGAACAGTAGATCGCTTTTAGTCTGTTCTAACCTCATAAAGTGATTACAGTGTTAGAAGCACTTTTTAGAGTGAACTAATTAACTGTGAAGTTTGGTAAGATGAGGTTCCGTAACCATTTAGAAACATTTGGACAACTTTTGGAATAACGAGGTATTAATTTCAAAACTGAATATTTTCAAATAGCATTAAGAAGTTAGTTTGCTGTGAACAAGAAGAAATTCGAGGTGGACATAAAAACTTACAATAGTAGCGTTTTTGCACTTTACTTTCATCAGAAACTTAGAACTAATGTAGTATATAATTATGTTAGCTATTTATGTGGTAAAAGTATTGAAAAATACAATGGAATATAAACTACTCATATAAAATAAAACCGAGCTTATTATTTCAGTAACTATTTCATTTTTATCTTTACAAAACAGAATTTCAAACTGAATTATAACTAGAAATCATCTATAACTTTTATGTGTTGTTAAAAAAAAAAAAAACGATTGAAAAACTTCGTGAAATATAGATGTATTATTAGAGCTTATACAAAACAGTTCAGCATCAAGAGCAAACTAAACCCATTTTCTAGAGCATTTACTTACTCTGACTGGTAAATTTACTTTTTTCGACTCCTTGTATTGCTATAACATATGAAACTAAAGATTTGCCTTTTTTAACATTTGCACTAATTAGACTTGTATTGAGCTTTCAAACACATTGCGGATACGCCTGATCTCCAGGAGGGAATAATTTTCAAATATATTCTCGAAAGTTATATTGGTTGATTAGAAACTAGTGAATCAAAATATTTTTTCCTCTATAAATTTTGAACTGATTTCTGGTAAAGTTACGGACTTTTACTACATAACCTAAGCTTGAGACTAAAAAAAATCGTTAGTTGCTAGAGACCAGTAAACCCAAAACATTTAGTAGCCACTTTAGCGTTCTTTGTGGCCACTTTAATCAGTATTCCAGAACTAAAATCCTAGTCCATTTTATTCAACATATAGTAATATTACGTTATGTACTTGCATAAATCTTAACTAAATCACTATGTGTAAACGAAAAAAGTAAAAGGTTTTAAATGAAACTTACAAACCTTTTATAAAAAACAAAATTATTCTGTCTGAATTAAGATGTTTATTAAAGCAGGTGGACCGGTTTTCTCTCCAAGTTAACATTTACCGCCAGTGACGATGCTGATGACGATTTTCTTTTCACAATCAGAGCGGTGCATCGGTATTTTGTATTTTTGTTGAAGAAAAAAAGTAGGTGGCCACTTTGGCGACCAACATTACATTTTGTTGTGGCTACCTAGTGTTTGCTAGTGGCGACCGCTAGTCTCGACCTTTATGCATCACCCATTACTAGTAGGGGATGATGTAATGGGTAAACCAGCTAATGGCAGAAGTATTCAACATTTTATAACATTTACCAATTTTTAAAGACGATTATGCAAAATCGGCAAATGAATCCCATTTAGCACAACATACATATTGAGATTACAAAAGCCGGGTATACCATAAATACGCAGATAGACATCGCGTCTTCTAACTGAGCAATCCAATTCCGAGGTCTGAAATACCTCTGTTCTCTGAGAATGGGCGAAAGCACTTCACGATTAAAGGTACAAGAACGAGGACTGTAGTAAAGGTGATTCGGGATCGTCCCGAGGCAATCCTAAACGAGGAACAGCTCCGACGGACGGTCTGGACTGCAGCAGGCCTCATTACGGTAAGAGGATATAAAAGCGGGACTGCGTATTACGGCTGGCAGGTGAGGGGGCGCAGTGGAAGTGAAAGGCTCTTAAAAATCTGGGGGGCAATTCCAGGAAACATGGGAACTCGGTGTTAAAAAAAAATGTTGAAAAATTGTGTTAATTTTTTTTGTACGTTCTCTATATTGATTGAAGTTTACAAATTAGAAAAAAGAAACTTCAGGTGAATCATTTTCTTTTTGTAAGAGAGCTTGTTCTATGGGCTCACAATCTTGTAAAAGTCTCTCTATGCTAGACAATTTAAAACGAACATATTTTATTGGTTTAGCCTGTTTCCACAATTTAATTGCATTTTTTCCTGGCAGATTTATTCGATAAGAAAACAATTATTAACAGTACATTTTGAAATTTATTCTTAAAATAATTTTTTTAAGTAGTTTTTAAACCATTAAATTTTGTGTAACGTGAGTCACGAAAACTTAATTTTTTTAATATTTCCAAATTTTATAGCTTATAAATGAAATTTTTTTCCTGTTTCTCCTACTCATGTACATTACAAAAAAGAATTTATTGGCCAATTTAGAGTTTTTTGCTTTTTTATTCAAAAAATAAGGATGTTTATTTTGTAACGTGAGTCACGCGAAAAGTGAGTTACAGCCAATACAAGCTAATATTAACTTGTTAAAAGTATTTAATGTACCCTAATGGTATTTTAGGGTCTAAAGAGAGGGTTAGCCACTTGTACACACCTACATATAATTAATAATACTGATGAAATTAAATATAAATAGCGTAATTTTAATTTTTTTAGTATTTTATAATCTTTCAATTAGTGCACTGGGTCTCAGTTTTGGCCCTCAGCTTTCCAATGTGTAGCATGTGTGTTTACGCATGCACATATTTTTCTTCCGCATCTAAAAAAGGTTTTTCATTCCAGTAAAAGAAATTTTTTAAATATTTAACGAGTAACCGCAGAATGACAGAAAAGGTGCCGAGAAAAATTGAAGCAAGAAGGGAAGTACATTGCATGTAAACAGAAACATTGTCTCTAGATGAAAGAATGTCTAACGAGAAAAGTCGAAAAGCTAAGGATATTGTCTCTAGCAATTCAATATAAGCTGAAAAATAAGCATATGAAACTTTCAAAGGAAATTTTGGCTAAATTCAAACTTCTTAAATATCGCTTCAACAAGTATACAAATATGTAAATACACTAAGGAAGACTCGCCGAAACAAAGAGAAATTCCGTTAATTCTCCTCACAGTTAAACTGTAGTCATATATAAGTGAGTTACTCAATACTCATCCGTAAATGTAACATACATTTGAAAAGAAGATTTCAATGTCCACCGAACTCATGCTGAAAAAATTATTTATCCCAAGAAAATCTAAACGAAAATGATTTAAAAAATTAGCTTGAGCGAGAGAAAAAAAAATATATATATATTACAAATAAAATTGGAACATAAGAGAAATTTTAAAAAGCACGGTCAACATCTCACTTGCTCTTATTTGAGATGCTTAAAATTTAATTATTTATCAGTAGTGAACAAGAAAAGTAAGTACTTTGAAAAGCCTATTTCTGACAGCAGTCAACTAATTTTACAGCCATTATGCAACATTAAGTGTTATGATTGGTATCAGATGAAATGTAATGGTGTGTAGTATCCTATAAAAGTTTTCAGATGTATGAATTGATAATTTGAAATCAGTAAAATGCAGCCACAGGGAAAATATGGGAAGTAGTATTAAAAAAAAGGACAAATGTATGTTTTGGAAAATTGAATTGATGAATCCGCTCTGTGACCGTTCAGAGGGGTTAGATGGCAGCCGTTAAGGAGAATTTTAACCCTAGGTCTATGGGACAAAAAATTCGTGCTGCGAAAAATTGGCCGTTAAAGAGGGGTGGCCGCTTTGTAAAAGTGACCGCTCGGAGAGGTTTAAATTTAACTTAACTGATTAAAACTGACCAACTAAAGAAAATAAGACATTAAGCATTAATTTTAATTGAATTTAGGTGAAATTTCTAAACAAAATTTTCAAAATAAGATGTAAAGTAAAGGACTTAAACGGAGATGTAACGCGAGTCACGAAACTATGTAACGTGAGTCACGCTCAAAATAGTGATTAACTTAATTAGTGACGGCAGAATGAACTTTTTTTTCCGTATATATCATAACTTAGAAACATATTTTGTGCCATAAAAAGCAGTTTTTAAATTTTATTATTCTGAAAGAGCAGGAATCTTAGGTTTTTAATTATCCAAAAAACTTGAGTTCCTTTTTTTTTTTGTAACGTGAGTCACGATGTTAAATTAAGGTTGAAACACCATCTATTTCTGTTGAAATTTAAAATACTGACATACACAGGTTCTCACTGCGTACCAGATGACCGTCAACAGCTTTATTTAAATCAGGCATGGTATTTCTTTAATATATATAACATTTACTTTTGTAAAATCACGTCAAATTGTAACGTGAGTCACGTGGAATTGCCCTGGGGCACTTTCTAAGAATTCATTTCTTACTGCTTTATTAAAACAATCTTTCTGAAGCTGTTCAAAATGGAAAAAATGATTGTAGTGAACGTTTTAGCTGTGCATCTTGTTAAAAATATGTGATGGCTGTATACATTTTTAAGGAAAAACTTATATATATTAAAGGAAAAATGTAAAAATTTTGTACTCCTTTAGAAGAGTATTTAATTTTTAGCATGTGCTCCGGAAATTTTGGGTCTTCTATAATCGTAAAATGTTTGTAAAATCTTATTTTATCTATGTTTGCTGACCTAAGCTTTGGTTTCTTTTTTATTTATTTACTTACTTATTTACCTGTTTATGTATTTATTTATTTGTTTACAATAAAAAAATAGATTTATCTGAAACATTTTACATGTAGGTGATATTTTTTTCGTTTAAATATGATTGAAATAGCTTGCCAAAAAAGCAACACTAAAATTTAATCCTTCACCATATCGAACTCTGAGATTTTTATGCTCTTAGTTTATAACGTAAATTTTTCAAAAGGCTTCTATCGGTACGAGAATGGAAAAATGATGCTTTCGTCGATATCATTTTAGTTTTTAAAGTATCGTAATATGGATGGGCAAAAAATCTTAAGATAAAACGTTGAGTGCTTCTTAAGAAGTGTCGTCAGTTTCATTTAAGAAAAAATAAAAATTAAAAGTTTCATATTCTGAAATATTCAGTGCTATTGCTATTTTTTTTCTATTTTTTCTAAATTGAAGAGAAATTTCTGATGCACTTTTTTCCTTCAACACGTTTGAAATATATTTGTAGCAGATACATATCAATAGCAAAAAAAGAAAAAACACTATTTTCTCCGTTCAACATCTTATAACATTAATAATTATCATTTTAATCTTTTTTGACAATCTAATGGTACCCTTAGTAAGAGTCACATTAATTTTTGTCGCATCTGTGAGACACGAGAAGCAGTTTATCTTATATTTAAGTGTAGTAAACGCCTAAGGCTGAGATAAATTAAATATGTTCAGAAAACTTGTCCAAGGTCACCTCGCGGCTTCCCGCTAAAGTTAATAGCTACCCGAAAAGTAGAAAAGGGTAGAGTTGTTAGTCCACATACTAAAGGGTGATTTTTTATAATAAAAAGAAAGGAAAAAAGAAGAGTAGTCTGTAGAAGTCTGATGAAAACATTGAATTAGTCAACAATTTTTGAAACACAAACGTTGAGACATAAGTTTTTTTCGGTCGAATTTGAGCACTTTTTGAAAACATTTTAAAGTTATTTTGTAGTTAGAACAAAATTAAACAAGCAAACATAATTTTAAATCAATAAAAAATACTGCATGCACGAGTTCCCGGATTGTAGGATGCCCGTTTACTATTTTACAAAGCTACGCATTTCGAGACGCATTTAATAAATATTTACATTCTGTAGCTCACAATTTTCTACATTTATAAAAGATTCTCTTGCAGTTAATCCCTTGACAAATGCATTCCCTGCTATTTTTTTTTTTTCAACTTGAATGTTAAAACGTTATTTAACTTAAAATGCACGTCCACAAACGTAAACCCTTTACTTTTACAGTACCTTTACTTTTTACAGTTTACTTTTACAATAATTATTGGCCAGAAATATTATTTTGCAGATATTACTTTCATTAAATCGGACTCAATCGACATCAAAGATCCTTTAAGTCTACTTTCAAAACGTTAAAAGAAACATTATTTTTCATGATTATAGCACTAAATTATAAACTTCAGAAAAGGGCCAGAAAATCGGGATGCGATAATTCAATTTGCACTGATTAATACGTTCTGCGAGAATGTGTGGCCATACATGGCGCCTATTTACTGTACCCTTACATCTCGGGCATCCCCATCTCTATAAACAGGAGCCGGAATGCGCGAAAACCGCGAACTTGTGATAAGGGTCGAACGGTAGAATAGGGGGTGTGTCCCGAGGGACCCGAGTTTAATTAGGAGCGCCATACTCCCCCGGATGTAGAGGAGGAGGGAACAATCGATTGAATCGTTCCAACAATTAGGTTCGAATACTCAATACCACCCCCCCCCCATCCCTATTTTCTGAGCAGGTCTATCCATATATGGAGTCACAGATGGCTTGGGTCCCACGCCGGCCCTGATGCCTCTACCGCAGCTTCTTTGAATATATCGTGCACTGCGGCAACGCTGGGGTAGTGGCGTAGAAATGACGTCAGTATCTAGAAACATTCGATAGAGAAGTGTGCGTTCCTTGTGCCCCAAGCATTTCTTCAAAAGAAATGCACTAAGTGAACTAAAAAGAGGAATACTTTAATCTCATGTCTTGTCTTCGGGGGGGGGGGTTGCGCTTCACCAGGGGAAACTGAACCAGGGTTGCGTTTTTTCCTCTTTTAATTCTTTATTTGAAAATGATAATTTTTTTAGGAATAATAAGAAGTCAACGGGTTTAATTTAGAATTAAGGAAAGCAAAACTTTGAAATTGAAAATTTTACATTAACGCTTTGGTTTTAAAATTTTTATTCTAACAGTAAGCAACGTTTTAACTTTAAAATTTTCAGTTTAAATAATTAAAACTCATCGATAATTCCGACTAATGACGGAAATAGAAAATTTAAAAATGAATTTAAAAATAACTTTAATATGCTAAATGTATTTTTATGGCTCTTGAATTGTATCACGCGATAGTCATAATAATTTATAATATGCAAAATTTAAAACCAACATTTTCGCCATAATTTCCAGAGTTATGGTTCCCATTTTTTATTTCACTACTCTTGGTCTATTGTTATTTCTAAAAAAAAGTAATTATCATCCAACTTCTGTCTTTCAATTTTTTTGAGCATGTTTTACTTCTTTACTTAATGCTTTATCAAAAATCCTTTCAATCCCACTTTTTTCTTATTTTTCTGAGAAGATTATCTGAGAAGAATGTGTCTACTCGGACTAAGTCTAATGCTAAAAGGATAAGGTAATATTTTTGACTACATAAAATTAGAAAATAAAAATCATACCACATTTGTGCAGAAAAAACAGTTGATAAAATAACTGGTAGGTTGTATTCATTAAGAAGTCAAACGGTTACATGCGCGGTAAATATTGTTTCTTTCAGTTCTACTCATCAACGTTACTGAAACACAAAAGTTTCGAAAACAATGTTTGTTTGTTTGTTTCAAATGTGGCTGCGTTTAGCTTCTTGCCAATTGCAGACCTAGTGTATTCCCCAAAACCGGCATCCACTCTTTCATGTGGCACCACCATCGGCGGAACGCCACTGCCACGAGAATTTTGATGCACAGTTTCATCACTAGATGGAGGCACCTGGACTCTACTTGATGCGAAACTGCACTAGGAGTTAAGTTTTTCCAAGAAATACTATAAGCCAAACAAGTACTCGAGGGATCTTTTACATGCCACATAATCATGCGACATGGACGCTGTCGATTATCTGCATCATGAAAATCCATCGACTGGAGTCGGGTTTGATCCCGAGCCATTGGTCGTGAGAGGCCAGCGTCTTTAACCACTACACCACTCTGTCGGGGCGAAAACAGTGTATGTACACGTATTTCAAGATAATAAGGAACTCCCTTTATAATGCAGATCAAGCTTTAGTTTCTCAAGCTAAGACAGCCATCACAATGACAATGAAACCGTAAATCAATTTAGAGTGGATATGAAAATATTTGTAATACGCACGATACTTATAACACTGAAACTCAGCACTACATTTCGTAGGACATCATAACAACGAGTAGGGTTACTCACATTGAATTTTGATCACAGACTTTATTTTTAGTATTTTTTTATACTATGTTTTTTTCATTTATTTATTATTGTTATTTATGTTACTATTAATATTTTTAACTAATGTGTTTTTAATTAATGTGAGTTTATGTTTTACTTATATTTATTTTATGAAGAGTTTAAATTTTCATAGCTATATCACATGTGATAGTTTACTTTAAGTATTTGTTGCTTTTTTTAATATAAAATGTAAATAGCGTATATGAAAAAAATTGTCAATGGGTCATTCCATAGAAATGTCAACCTCAGCCGAAGAACAAAAAATACCGAAGTAAAAAAAGTATCAAAAAATAAATAAATAAATGAATAAATAAAAATCATACAACATAAGAAGTTTAAAAAAACTAGAAAAGTATTCTAATTATCACTGAGATTAGCCATAATAAATAGTTTGTAATGTGTCTACTGTTTGTTATTCGATGGTAACGTTAGTCACGTTACGTTAGTCACACTCCATTTTGAGGAAAAGTGACACTTAAGACTGAAAAAAAATTAAGGTTTAATAAATGTGTTTTATGTTTTTAAAAGCCAACTTTACACATTTTTCAAATATATCATTCAGTTTTGAACACTTGCTTAGCTTTGAGAAATTTTTGCCTCACAACATGAGCATTAATTTTTAGAGTTGCAAAAATGTTACGTTAGTCACACTGCTATTTTGGTTGAAAAAATACCTACTGTCAGTAATTTTGTTTTAAATTCTCAGCAGAAATGATACATAGATACCATGTACATTGTAAATCCAGCAGCATAACTAAAAAATATTATTTATCCTTTAAGTTACAAGTAAAAACAGTTACAAAATCAGCTCTGAATATTACGTTAGTCACTATGAAATGACCCTAATGCGTAACTAAGGGAAGAAAAGAAAAACTTAAATTTTGAGACCGCGAAAAAGAATGAGTGGTAAACCTCTCCCCAGGTTATAAAATAGAATGTATTGGTTGAGGTAGGACACAACACGTGCACTTGAGTTACTTAAAGCCCCCTTTAATCTAACCTCGCACTGTCTGGCATCTCTAATAAATCTGCTACAGGGAAGCCTCAAAAAACCAAAAGAAAAATAATTACTTTACTCAAAAGCACTGTAAATATTTTTTTAGCTATAGGACGATCCCGCCGTCCAATTTGTCCTGCATTTGCTTACTTCACGATTCGTTTCCTCAATTCCCTTTCATATGGATGCGACCATCGCATCGAAACAAACTCTGTAGAACACGTTTCACTGCCTGCACAGTTAAGATGCAAGAAAAGCAACTAGGCTTGTTTCCTCTACGTCCGCGTTTCCCAACCGCCGGTCCGACGAAAGAACTAACGAAGTCCTCCGAAAGGTGAAAATTTTAATGCTAAAAAACATCGATGTTCAAATAATTAAATAAACTTTTATATGAATTATTTTGTTTTTTGATGATTTATTTTTCCTTCTGTGATTTTTCTCATGTTAAATTTATTTAAGAAGTAACTGTTCCTGCTTTTTTTTTATTATTTTTTATTTTTCTTATTTGTTGTCTTTCTGAAACCACTCGGGTACCTGAACCCGAGTAAACATATTTACCCGATTTAAAGCGGAATAAAAACGACTTCCATTTTTAAAGAGTACCATTTTAGGTGGAAGTCCGATTTAGCTCAGAGCGCTTTGTGTTTTTATCCAGACCAAGGGCCGAGCAAAGTGTAACGTTTTAGAATTTCCTTAATAAAAGGAAAATTAATTCTTATGCAAAATTTAGTTGCCGGTGTGTGAATGTTTTCTTTCTTTTTTGTTTCTCCAATATATGTATATATTTTTTAATGCATTGAGCTTCTAATATAGAAGTATTTAAGTAATACATTATATTCCCTTTATATTTACATTATTTGTACTTCACTACAAGCCACCTTGAGCCCTGAATCCCATACTGAGTACCGAGTTATCTGGAATGTTTCCTCTTAGTCTCATTTTCCTATTCGTTACTACGCAAACCTTTTTTTCTCTCCTCTCCATCCTCTTCACCTGCTGCCCGCAGGGGTTGTCTGTCGCACCTGATCCCCTTCCTCGGATCGATGTAGCCCGGATGAAACAGAAAAGGGGACAAAAGGAGCATGAATAGCTCTGATCATTGAGGTTCTGGGATCAGCGAATCTGCCGCGACCCTATGCTCGTCACGTAGCGCTTGATCCACTGAGAAAGGGAGGGGGACCTTTAACGATGGATGGGGATTTTCCTTGCATCAGGCCTTTGTTCGCTGTTACTCAAGGAGGGATAGTCCCCTCTTTTTAAGAGGGTGATTTTTTTTCTTTCACTTTTTACTGGTTTATGAAAATAAATCTATTAATGCCAATGAAATTAAAAGAGTTTGAAATTAATATCCATAAAATTTCAAGAAAATAATAATATTTATGACGTGACGGTCCGTGCGCGCACAATTACGTTTTTCAAAAATGCTACCTATGATTATAAATATAATTAATTGGTCCAAATGTTAACATTAGTACGAAGTATTAACCCGATTAAAAAACACGATCATTGTCATTTGAAATATATTCCAAAGAGTATTACAACGTTCAGAACTTCAGAGAGCTTAAGAAAAATCAGCAATATGTTGAAGAAAAGAAAACCATAAATCATTCAATTGGAAGTATCAGAACAACATACAAATTTTGATTTTTGAACGACATACAAATTTTAAAATTTTGACTTTTTTACGACAAATTTTGATTTAAGTAAAGATTGGCGCATTTCTAGGCCTAGGTATTATTTTTCAGGGATACATCTGTATATTCCTAGTGTTTCCTTGAACACTAAGCCTCAAACTCTAGCACAAAATAGTCTTCTCGCAGTGAAAAAGATTGTATTACTAAAATCAAAAAATTACATTAAGCAAAAACAAGAACCATACCATGCTTATTTTAAATACCGAGATCTGCTTACACGCACTCACTCTCTACACTGGGTTTGTGCTTATTATATTCCCCATTTTTATGTATTAAATAAGCTTTAAGATTGAGGTCACATAACATTTGGCTGCATACACATAAACTTTCTAGAAAAATATTTAATTGTTGTATTTCAAATTTTTAACTCCTTTCCTTCGAAGTATCTGTTTATATTAAATTGTGTGAGATGAGTATGTAACCAAGTAAAGTCTGTCAGAAAAATATGTACAAAGTTTAAAATATCCCTTTTTTAAAAGTGTGGAATAAATAGATTAAAAGGCAGGCCCGTCATTTAGAGGGATCCCCCATCGACTTCGGGAAATCAAGGTATTTATATGTAAGTAGGCTTGATTTTTGTCATATTTTGGAAAAATTAACGTTGTTTATACACCCTTTGCACCCCCACCCCTAGAAAAATGTGATATTACGGGATCGTTAAAAAGTTTTCTTCCAAAGAAAACCAAATACACAGTGTAGGTTCAATTTTTTACGACAAATTTTGAATCTTTCATGAGAAAAAACTAAATGGAAAATTTTATGACGTAATTAGGGAAAAACTAATTAAATCACTTCTTCAAAGTAGGAAATGTAAGAAACAGGCTTTTTTCTACTGTTTTATTCAAGATAAACTTAACGAAAGTAAAAACTATGTGACTCAGGATATTTAAATAAAGAGTTTCTCCGGCTTCATATAAGAAAATTACATTTAGTCTTCTTTCCCGTTTGTAAATTCTTTCTTTACTTTTTTTTTTAGTTTCTTCGTATTATTAGGCCTTAACTTTTCGAATGCTGCATCAGCAAATGTATGTATGTTTAACGCTCGTATGTTTCCGAAATTCTCTGAATATGTTGCTGTATCTTACTTAAATGAAATAAAATGCACATGACATGAACGTTTCAAAAAGCATGATCGACAACATATAACTGAACCATCTATACACAAAAATAAGTTATAATACACTGTAAAAATAGCTGTTGCTTTTACGGTATAATACAGCTAATTTTATAGTAAGAAACTGTAAAAATTGCCGATCTTACAGTAATAAACTGTGAAATTGCTAATTAAACTGTCAAATTGCTACTTTACAGTAATAATCTAAAATTGCTAATTTTTCAGTTTATTAGTGTGCATTTTAGTTTTAAACTAGCATCTCTGCTGCCAGGATTATACTGTTGTTTTTACAGTATGATACTGCTAATTTTGTAATGATAAACTGTAAAATTGTGGTATTAAACTGTGTAAAATTGCTGCTTTACAGTAATAAACTCGAATTGCTAGTTATACAGTTTATTACTGTGCATTTTACAGTTTTAAACTGGAACTTCTGCTGCTTGTATTATATTGTAAAAACAATAGTTTATTTTCGCAGTGTACACTCTCTTAATATATTTATATACGCTATTAAATTATAATAAATACAAACATTATCGAAAACTTTTCTCCATTTTCATTTTCGTTATTTTAAATCATATTAGGACACGAAACTCGTTTAAGTCGCGAGGATCCAATTAAGCATTTCATTCACTGCTCCAGCCGACACAGTCACAACTTCGTCACATGTTAGAGACAGTGCCCCCTGGGCATTCCGTAATGGAAAACTCTCCTTCGTCTAAGTCTTTCCCTCTTTAACCTGTCACTAACAAGCGGCCCCCAGAGTCCCGGAGACATCAAAAAGGTATTCATTTAGAAGACTGCTCCTCGTCCTCTTTTACAGGTTGACCATTTCCTGTGCAATTAAAAACAGGCTGGGAGGAGGGAGATTTTTGCTATCCCGCATCTCTATTCTCAATCCTGATACAATCTATGGATTTCCTTCTCAGTTAAAGCGATTCAATAAAGATATATTAAGTGGCACACATCTATTAAGTTATAAGTAAAAACAGCTCTGAATGTTACGTTAGTTACGATGGAATGACTCAGATCATTACCTCACAGTTGTACAGCTTATCACCACAAAATTTGCTGTATTACACTGTAAAAACAACAGTATAATACTGGCAGCAGACGTTCCAGTTTAAAACTGTAAAATGTACAGTAATAAACTGTAAAACTAGCAATTTTATCTTTTATTACTGAAAAGAAGTAATTTTACATTTATTAGGGTAAAATTAGCATTTTTTTACGGTTTGTAACTATAAAATTAGCTGCATTATACTGTAAAAACAACATGTATTTTTTAAAGTTTAGAATCATGTTTGAAAGTAAAACTAATGTTGAATAAGGAATGAATTTATTAATTTTCAGCTTAACTTAAATGTACAGTAGCAGGTATGTCATTTTAAAAATATTGGCTCCATGTTATAATCGGCTGTACTGTTTTAAAATTCTTTTTTTTTTTTCTTTTCTTTTTTTTTTTTTTTTTTTTTTTTTTTTTTTTTTTGTGGGTGTGTGTCTTTTTAAATTTTGATTGCGAAAGTTTAAAAGTAAAATTCTATGCAATAGTTTCAAACTAAAAGTGTCTTTCAATTCCCTCTATAAGCTCAATGTTTATGTTAGGAAGTCAGAACGAACGTGAAAATCTGAAACATGTCCTTTTGTCATGATGTATGGTACTTAATTTCTAATAAGACATCACAACCTTTTCTTAGCATCAACTGTAAATTGCACATCTTAATGTTTCAAAGGGAACTTTTACATTCGAATCATATTTTTCTTTCCCGCAAATGTCAAAAGTTACAGATGCCCCAATTGCCAATTCTAAATCTGAAATTGAATTTTATGCCAATAAAATTTTTTAAAAAATTGTGATCATAAAGAAAGGAAAAAAAGCATAACACGGTCCACTTCAACCAATGTAAATCTTAATGCTTTTTTTGTCGTGAAAAACTGCACAATTTTTCGGAATCAATCAAAAAAGTTTCTATGAATGTAATTTTTCTTAACTCTCGTAGAAAAAAAAAGAGTATCTCAAGCTGTAATTCTAAAATATTATTTTTATAGGTGGTTTTCAGAAATGTTCATGCTTTATTGTTGTAATTCAATTTTCTCTCTTATTTCTCTTTCTTCCCCATATGTAAACAATATCCTTGCATTTGCAAAAAAAAAATTCCCTTTACAAAATCAAATTTTTCTTAATATTATTTTCAATAATTTTGTCAAAGTTAAGTTAGTAAATACTGTGAGTTCATGAGCTCTGGTCACAACTATTATGGAAACTACACTTTTTCAGATCACTTATATTTCCGGTAGCCCATCTTCCACTTCAAACAAAAAAGATTCCCCCACATGATAAAGACAGATAGCGAACAACTCTCCAAAAGACAGCAACACTATCTTCCATTCCCCCTCCTCTTAAACAAACGGACAGACAGACGAACAAGGGATGCGTGATTGGAAAACCGGGAGGGATGCACACCCCCTTGAGAACACACCGATCCGAACGCAGGTGGTACGGCACAGAACGCCCTCACCCCAAAGCACTATAATCAAATTATTCCGACTAGGACTGTGTGTGGGGGGAGAGACTATATATATATCCGGATATATATATACACTCGGGCCTGTGTGTTAATGTGCGGGTAGGGGGAACGCATGACAAGTTAATCCTTAATAAATTGAGCAAGATAAGCTTTTTCGTGTGTAGGTTCCGTGTCTGGAAGTACAAATGCGGAAACCACCGAGAGTGTCGTGTCGTGTGCGGGTCGCCCTCTTATCCGTCCACCCTCCCTTCTCCCCCTCACTCTCTTAGTCTTGTGAAGATTAAGGGGTGTGCGAAGGGCACTGGGGCAGTTGATCCCTCAGTCGTGCAGTTGGGACCACCTTATGTTCAGTTAGGTTGTGTTTCTTTTTCCATTGCATTCTCAGATTAGCTGTTGAGATATATTTCACTCAGACTTAAAAAGCTGAGTGATGAATAATATCCCTACTGATGCACTGCAAAAAAATGAACTGTTTTTTTTACAGTACAATACTGGCAGCCGAGGTTCCAATTTAAGACTGTAAAATGGACAGTAATAAACTGTAAAACTAGCAAATTTAACAGTTTCTTACTGTAAAGTCAAAAATTTTGCAGTTTATTGCCCTAAAATTTAGCTGTATTATACTGTAAAAACAACAGTACAATACTGACAGCAGGGGTTCCAGTTTAAAACCGGAAAATGCAGGATAATAAAATGTTAAATTAGTGATTTCACAGTTTAGTACTGTAAAAGTAGCAATTTTAGAGTTTATTACTGTAAAATTGGCAATTTTTACTGCTTGTTACTATAAAAGTAGCTGTATTATACTGTAAAAACAACATTCATTTTTACAGTGTGTATATTGATCCATAACGATAATGTTTTCTGGCTAATATGCGTGATGGGTAATTTAAATATTGTGCTGCTCATCGCCTAAAATTGAAGAACGTTCTTTAGAAACAAAGCAACAGCTTATTGAATTATTGCTACAGGAGATACAAAAAAATTAACAGAGGCTAGTGAATGAAAACAAGACCAAATATAAAAATCCCACACTCGGTATTTATGTAGCCGTTATGCCAAAATACTATTATTAGTACTGGTATTAATTCCTTTCCAGGAAATAGCAAACACAGTTTTGTTTCGCTGTCCTACTTACCTTGTTTCATTTGCATAAACTATACATATGTTTTGAATCATCGAGAGCAAATATAAACTGATAGAACTAATGCTCAACCAAATTTAAATAAGAGGAGAAAAACGATGAATTGCGATAGTAGAAATAAAAAATAAAATTAAACTATTAGAGAATTACAATATAATACAGGAACAAAACAGAGAGCATTATTATAAGGAAAGTAAATAGTGTCATGTAAAAACTTTGCTTTGTCATCTATCACACTGTAAAATATGGACGTTGTTTTTACAGTATTGTACAGCTAATTTTATAGTAACAAACTAAAAACTACGAAGTTTAAAGTAATAAACTGTAAAATTGCTAATTTTACACTAATAAATTGCAAAACTGCTGCTTTTCAACAGCAAACTGTAAAATTGCTAATTTTAGTTTATTACTGTGCATTTTATAATTCTTAACTAGAACCTTTGCTGCCAGTATTATACTGTTGTTTTTACAGTATAATACTGCTAACTTTGTGGTAATAAACTAAAATTGGGGTAATAAACTGTAAAATTGCTGCTTTACAGTAATAAAATAAAATTATTAATTTTGCAGTTTATGGCTGTTCATTTTATAGTTTCAAATTGGAATCTCTGCTGCCAGTATTATACTGTAAAAACATCGGTTCATTTTTTGCAGTGCACACGTACTAAGGTCGTTTAAAGACATCTCGACAGCTGGGAGATTGCAACACTTTTATGAAAATTCCTTAAAAACAAAGGTCTGAACTCTTGTGTTGAGTATGAAAACTCCTGTATTGGAATAACCTAAAAATATTGATCATCGTTGTTAATTAAAACTCTTCAAAATTCAAAAATTAAGCAATAAAAAAATAAGTATCGCATAAGTTTTTCCAGTTAACAAAGTTAACATTTTGAAACTGGTGTTGACAGTAATAATTGACGCTAACGGTGGCTCTTGTTTCTGGTTGTTCTCAAGTAACCGGCTAGTAAGATTAGACATTCAGCTAGATGACCCATTGCGCAAAGCGTGTTAATAGTTAGAGAGAAGTGTTTCCATTTTTCATACAATTGTGTTAATCTGAAGATTTCGACAGTAGGTGACAGGAAGATCTCGACACGTGAAGTTCTCCATGATTTTTATATTTTAAGTCATGACTGAATAAAATACTTTCTGTATTTATTTTATTATTACCAGTATTCTGATGCCTTCTTATCCTTCGTTGCGGTCTGCTAATTGCACTTAAGCTTATCAAGCAGACAAAAAGGGTTTAAAACCTAGTGGAGATAATTTTCATGGATATTCTAGGGATTTTCCTCAATGTCAAGAAATTTTAGGTCACAGTCCCCGGACTCTAGAATACAGGAAGAAACTGTGCAGTAAGACATCAGCACAAAGACCTAGAAATTAGAAAAGAACTGAACCCAGTACTTTTTAGGATTTTGAAAACAAAGACTTAGGGCAAGGCTGCACATCAGCAGAAAAACGACCGAAACCGAAGGCAGAAGCTAAAAATCCGGCTAGTTTCCATAGGAAAACTATTTAGTCCATTTTACGTTTCTGCTTTCTTTTTCTGCTTTACATCAATGTGGAGCTCGGCCCTTACAGTGGTGATGGGTGTCTATTTTTATTATTGATACTTCAAGACAGAAACTGAAGAAATATGCTACAGACTGTAAGAGGACTCCATGATGCTTGTCTAGAAAATAAGAATCAAACCCTATTTTATAAAAGTTAAAAATGTGTTTAATATTGTTTTCCTGTTGCTTCAGTTTTTAATTAGATATAAGCAGCTTTGTTTTTTAATGAGTAATAAACAATTTACAATAATAAATATTCAACTTTTATTTAAAAAACTTAAAAGGAAACTCATAACTCCCCCCCCCCCCCGTTAAAGGCTCCTGCATTCTGGGATCAAGTCTTCCTGTGTAAAGAAGGCTTGAAGCGTTTACCTAATATTATTTTTGAGTAAAAATATTAATAATTAATAAATACATTTAAAAACGTTATGGCATTTTGATGGACAAAAGACTGTAAAATGTGTGAAATGAAATCGTTTAGTGCATTTATTTAAAGAAAAGTTATAAGCTCCAACAAAAAGGGGAATCAACAATCCCCAGTCTCCCCTACACTTCAGACAAAGGATCAATATAAAATGCAATTGTAAGTGGAATAAATGATTCTAAAAACAAATACTCTTGTTACTATGCATAAATTAAAATTAATTAACTTTTACATAGAGGCAAGCTTGATATGCAAAAATAAAAGAACAAGGAAGTGGAAAAAATTAAATCATACTGCACATACATGAACGAAGTTATTTATTTACATTATCCCGAGATGAAAATATCTTTTTATTTTCTTTCAAGGTGCTCATTCATTGCACTCTAATAATTTGTGTTTAAAAGCCGAATTTTGCATCAAATAATTGATTCTCATCATATTTCATTGATAAAAAAATATGCATTTAAAATGGCAATAAATATCTAATAAGTAATTTTAAAAACGATTTAATTAAAAATATTAATCGCAGTTAATACCAAAATTACTGATATATTACAGAAGCAAGAACTAGTTTCACAAAATTGCAAAATAGCGCGAAATACAGATACTCGGTTGAGGAAACTTGTCCGAAACAGAAACGCTAACGTATTTTGGTTTACCGAAAAAAAAAATATTTGAACGATAAAAACATTCAGGTATGTTTCTTCTTAGAATAGGGTTTTTGCTGTTGCAAGTTTTGAATTCTGCCTCTTCGGAAATTTCTTGCGTGAAAAAAAAATGAAAGTTATTTTCATACTCAACGATAAAAAATGCATTCAAGATTACTTTATCAAAAGTTAAGAAACATAACATGAACCAATTTGCTAGATTAGAGTGAGGAGCTGTAAATAGTTTGATCTATGATTGACATGTTCATGTCCGTGAAATATTTAGCTTGTACCATATGAAGGAGGCCTGTGTCGCTCAATGTGAAGCAAAACAAAAATACAAAATAGGGCATCGTAAGCTAAATTTAATCAGGAACCGCCCTAGGAGCTTATATTTTCTAAAAATATGGACATTATTTTTTAAAAAATTATCTTACAAAAAGTTGTAAAAGTCCAATTTAGGAATATATGCGCTTATATTGAACCATGCGCTTCCTAAATTGGACCGTACCAGAAAACCATAGAATAATTTATATTTAAACTATACATATTTTTTCCAGGATTTGCAATAGATTTTCTTTTGCTTCGGTCTCATTTAGGCAGTGTTGATACACTCACCGATAGCATTTCATGCATTTAATCATGTTTTGCGCTTCATCTCTATGACAAACATTGCAATAACAATTGTTTTGTGCAGTTTCTTGCTTATTCTTGTGTGATTTTTTCTGTTCTATGCTGTTATACGGCGTTAGAATGATTGCTGAGATAGCCTTCCTTTTTGTGTTTTATATTTTTTAGGTAAATTGATATGTAAGCCTGGCCTTTACAAAATCATAGTTGAAGTTGACAATCATGCTTTGATGAGAACTATCCGCTGATTATGCAGAGCTTGTACTAATTTAAGTCGTAGCTAGTTCTTGCACATGGTGTACAACAGTACAACTTACATCGAACATGTAGCCTGCTCACTTTGAGTAGTTTTATCTGGACTACTTACATCGAACTCTGCTCCAGCCAAGTCAATGCCGCTAAACACATGTCAATTAACAGGCCAAACTCCTGTTCTTTAGAATCAACTCACAACATTCGCCATGGCCTTGATTGAGGTTTACCCATAAGAGTTACCAAACAGTTCTTCTGTTCGATATTGGGTAATGGATCTCATTTGGAACGTATTCTTTTGAAAATAAACATGGGGAGATGGGGGGGGGGTGTAGCAATTCTGTTACACTCACGCAGAAAATAGCAAGTGTGTTTCTAACACGTTCACCACACATTACTGCTCCAAACTAGTGTTTACTTTTATATTTCGATATATTTTGAGGCTTTTGGGTAGTAAAAAGACCGGTTTCATCTACATTGAACATTTTAGTAGCATATTGTTTCTTTTTAAAATCTTTTCGAGAAAATCGAAGAATTTCGTTTTTTTCCCTCGGTAAACCAGCACAAATTTTATTCAAACTAATAACTATGTTTAACAACCTGAAACTGCAACTTAATGGAAAAAGAGAGAAAAAAAAAATATTTCAAGAATTTGCAGCTTCTAGAAAATGTGCTTTATAAAAAAAATGTATATCGTGAATAGGTGTAAAAGTATGCTTAAAATAATCTTAACTCCGCTATTAAATCAAATGAGTCACTTATTTAATGTTACAATTAATGAAAAGTCTTGCTTAAAATCATATTCTTAAATTGGACCACCGGTCCAATATAGGAAAATTTTTTCGGTCCAATAAAGGAAAACATGCCATTTTTTATTCTTCAGATAATTTCTCTGTCAAAAATTATCACAACCGCGCATGTAAATACATAGATGTGATCCTTATTAAACACAGATTATCATGCTATAACAGCAGTTTAGCTCAGCTTACAAGTTTTAGTACTATCTTACTAGGTACAAGACCGCAAAATAAGATTTTACACGTTTCCAACATAAATCATGCCGTAACTCACGCTACACAGTTCGAAGACTGGTGAAACTTCATACACATTGATTTTATTCCTAAAACTTTATGTATCTACCGTTAAAGTTTAGTATATATAATATAACATCAAAAGAAATTATCTTCGAAAGAGTGCGAAAAATTGTCAAATATTTTTTGAAGCGAAAGATTTCATCTGTTATAACCACTGTGATATAAATCCCACATGCGCAGTTCCAGTGACGTGAACTGCGCGCTAAAGCGGCAAAATCCATATTTGGACGAGAGATCTCCGCTCCACTAGAGCAGTGTGGAAATGATTTCCCGCCAAATCAAAATCCAGCTCCTCCATTTCCAATTCCATATCTCCCCAGGGGGTTGGCGTTTCCTACCCCTTCCCACCTTTCTCTAGTTGTTGAACCAATGGGCTGACTCGAAAACCGAGGCGATAAGTAAAGGCAAAACATATTTCGAGGGATTGTAGGGATGATGGAGTAATATTTCTTCTTCTGACAAAAGCATTGTTATCTAGCAGGAAGGAAATGAAATATTTCCCATTAATTTGACTCAGGGTTCAGAAAAGTTGAAGTAATTCAAATTATACTCATGTTGATTTTCTTAATTTGGTGTAAACTTTTTGAGTACGTTGAAAATAAATAATGGAAGCGAATATTAAGCAAGTAATATTGAGTCTGCAAACTTTTAAAGTCTGGACTTTTATTTCTTCTTCTGACAAAAGCATTGTTATCTAGCAGGAAGGAAATGAAATATTTCCCATTAATTTGACTCAGGGTTCAGAAAAGTTGATGTAATTTAAATTATACTCATGTTGATTTTCGTGAATTGTGGTAGAGTAAACTTTTCGAGCACGTCGAAAATAAATAACAAAAGCAAATATTAAGCAAGTAATGTTGAGTCTGCAAACTTTTTAAGTCTGGGCTTCAACTTGTGTTTGAACTTCTTTTTCACTGGTAAATAGAATAATATAATTTTAAATTATCTGCGCTAGCATCACTTTCTTTATCGCTTCAATTATCTTATTAGGTTCATCTCAATTATTTACTAGGTGACCCGAGCGAGGCATTTGTGTTTGACAGCAGTAGTCCAAGAATTAAATTTTTTAGCCATAATTTTTCGAAAAACAGGCACAAAGTGAACTGTTATTTTTCTCCGACTTGAAAGGAAATAAAATGATTCCTTACTTTCTGAGTTTTGTGGAGTATAAAGGAGAAATAATTAAATTATAGTTTGAAAAACTAAAAAATACGCTTTTAGAGTTAATCAAACTGAAATGAAAATTGAATATCCGCTAAGTTTACATGTACTTATAATACATCAAGATGTAATATAGTTAGCCTTTAGTATTAGTGATAGTATTAAATGTATTACTTTTATATTTGCAAAGAACGTACATTTTATCTTTTATTCAGAGTTACATACAAACAACTGAAACACTTAGAATACATCAACGTGTAATACAGTTTAGCCTTTAATTAATAATAGTATTAAATATATTACTTTTATATTTGAAAAAAACATGAATTTTATCTTTTATTCAGAGTTACATACATTCATACAAACCCACATGCGAAACTAATAAAAGCGTATTAAAAAAGCACATTAAAGAAACAGTATTAATGCTATATTTTAATGCTAATATATTATGCTTCTTTTATCAGTTTTGATGCAACAGTACAACTACGGCTTAAAATCTAAAATGGAGATTAGATTTTATATATTCTTGGAAATTTTTATAAAAATTAAACGGTGAAAAAAAAAATCAATTCAAAAGCAACAAATCCCATGGAAGGATCGAATCTACGATCTTCGCTTATCTAACTTAATGCTCTGTCCAACCGCGCCACTACATCTTAGTTTTAGGATGCTATTCATTGATGTAATGAGTGAAAAACACAGAAAAGCATTTTTCACACATACAAAACACAATTTTTAAACAGTGGGTTGATTTTTCGGCAATAGCCTTCACAATAATCTTTCAAATGAGAGGTAAATCACGGAATTTGATAAAGACATAATAGACGTTTTCCCGTAGTAGCAAAGAAACTGGCTAGAAAAATAGCATAAAATTGATGTGCTTTACGCGAACCTGAGAATAAACGTTTTGAAACGTTGTTCATTGCTTTTTCTATGATTCAATATGCATAATATGAAACAAAATACAGCTTTCAGGTAATTTTAAGAATGTTTCATTCATGTAAGTTGACTCTATTCCCTTTGTAGATATTAGACATACAACTCTAAAAGCCCTTACCTTTGACTGCTTTTTTCGTTTTTTTTCCTTTTGGATTTTTTTCACATCAATTACATGTAACATTCTTTAGAAAAGTTTTCACACCACACTAATTCCAGTTGTTACGCATTACATCGGAAACGGAGAGGAAGCTGAAAAGAAAAAGAAAAATCGCTAGTTGGATCAAAAATATTAATTGTAAATAATCATATCAAACTTGATGTAAATTAAAGTGTAAGATCAAGTGTCCATCATAGCAAAAATTATTTTCAATGTAGGGTTGACCGGGGCACGCTTACGCGGACTTTTTTCAATGATTTTTCTAATTTTTATGTTTTAAGTTAGAAAATTTAGACGTTATGGTTTTATAGTTCAGTTAATAAAGTGAAAGTTTGTACATTCATTTTTTGCCCTGTTTGAGTATTTAACAGTCAAAAAAATAAGTTTTAGGTCAATGTCTGATGCGTAAACCTGCCCCGTATCCGGAGCACGTTTACGCAGTCTCACTTATTGACCCAGTCTCACTTACAGAACGGCTTTTTTTATTATTCTGACAACTACCTTACTTTTACTGTTCTCAAACAAAGTAAAAGTTCTGCTAACATTCATATATTTGTTTATTTTTATCTGAGCATTCAATAAGTTTCAATAAGTTCAATAAAAATGTACTCTATTGGGCCAAAAAAACAGGTTGTACTCCCACAAATGCTATATGAAAGCTCGAGGTACACTAAAAAAATTGTGAGAATACTTTCAGTATCAATCTGTTACGACTGGTAACACAACAATTAAAACAAGTTGCAAAAAAGGGCGCAGTCTACTATAACAGAAAGAAAACTATTATATAACAAAACACAAAATCGAGTGAAAAAACTCAAAACTTGACCTTCAAAAAAATATGACTAGCACTTGAAACGGATTGATAGCAATTTCGTCCAAAGAAAATGTTCCCACCAAATAAAGCTTTTCTTCATTTTTAATAAAAAATAAGTAAATTATTTATTATGTAAAGTTTCTGAAATAAATACACTAATGTAAACAAAATTTTTTGAAAGAGTCTTAAAATTTTGACTATTTTGTTTATATGCTTCTTAACTCTTTATGTCCCGACGGGACTCAGAAGTCTGCTTACATTAATTTAGTTTTACGAATCTTAAATGGCTGGAATCATACTGGTACTTGAAAGTACCACTCATTGTACTTTGCTGAGAGCTCGACAGGTGGTACCTGCGGTCAGAAACAGTTTTCTTAGAGACCCAAGGCGGTAGGGGGCGTTAGACCCTACTGATTGTCAAAATGTTATACTTGGTATATAAGTTGTTTAATGTGTTTTCAACTAATATAAAATATACATATATATATATATATATGCATAAAAATTCGTTGCTAAATTAATTTGGGACATAAAGGGTTCTTAACCCTATCCTTGAGCCAATATTTATACAACACATTTGCATATTGAAAATTGTTTTGCAAGTACTGTCCAGTTTACCTGGAAAAAAAAATCTGGTATGGACCCCATACTACTTCCTTTTACGTGTAAATTTCTTAGTAGTTGCCTTAAGTGTTAAAAAAAGTGCTTGGAGTGAGCAAGGTAACAATTCAAATATTTACTCCCCTAATCTGCTACGAAACAATGCAAAAAAATATTTTACAATGGTTAATTTTCTAAATATTGCCAATTTTAATATTATTCAGTAAATTTTTCGTCAAATTTGTCGCCAACTTGGCGATATGTCGCCAAGTTAGCGTCAGACACTTAGCGACCAAATACTTGGCGACATATCGTCAAGTGGTCGCGCCAATTCATATCACTTGAGTCTGCATTGAAATTAACACTTATTTACCCCAAAGAAGGGGTAAAACACCCCCTTGGGAACATTCGAATGCAACCACAAGGGGAGGTGCACAACTAGACCATCCTCAGAGCCTACATACCAAGCTAGAAGCTTTTACGGCACATAATTTTTGAGTTATGCGACACACATACGCACATACATCCGCACACACATCCGCACATACATCCGCACACACATCCGCACATACATCAGCACATACGTACATACCAGTAGCGAGTCCTCAAGTCATCGAACGATTCGCCGATGACCTGAAGGCAAACCTCGTTTTGTACTGGAAGAATTAAAGTTTTTAAAATTTTATTTTCAGATTATTTTTTCGGATCATTTAATGTTCCAAATAATTTTATTTTAGTGGTGCCATCTGTTGAGTAAACGATTAGGCGTGACCTTCACTCATCGCTACAGATACCGCATCGGTTTTGTGTGTGCGCGCGCAACTTTTTTCGCTTGTCAGCCATTTCAGCCAATCAGATACTTTCACAGCTTCCTTTAGATGTAAAACAAGTCATCGGCGATGATACGCGGAAATTTTATGTGCAAAGCATTTTGTTTTTACTGGCAACTCTCAGTTTTGGCGGATCGTGGGGGTTGGATGGGGAGGGATAGAGATTTTTTTCTCCTGTTTCGTTCATTCTTTTTTTTTTTTTTTTTCAATTCGGTGCGTCACATTTTTCAAAAAAAAGGGGTTGCGGTTATCTTACGATGGCGCCAATATGAGCCCGACGGGTCGAAAACAATATTGTTTGCAACTACAGTAGTTTTGCATGGGGGTTACCTTTTGTGTTTTGGAACTTTATCGAACTTTCAAAAACGAATATATGTGTGTGTGGTTTGGTTTTCTTACTCTCTCTTTTTAGTTTCAATTATAAATGTTTTTCATAATAAACTAATTTTGGAAAAAAATAGAACCGACTTCAGTTGGAAATTGCTCTAAAAAGTAAAAAATAATTTTTTTCTTTGAACACCATCGAAACTACTTTTAAACATAAGTTTTGAAGTCCGCGCAAAAACAATGTGTAGAATCATACGCAACTATATAAATTTTAATGGATCCAGGTTCTTTAAAAGCATTCGCATACATTTCATTCATTACCACACATTCGTGTAATGGTACAAATATTCTGCTTTTAATTTTCAATGGTTTCTCCGAAAAATGTTGGCAAAATATGGTTAAATATCATTTGACATATCGTTTTTGCGCCGACTTCAAAACTTATGTTTAAAAGTAGTTTCGATGGTGTTCAAAGAAAAAAATTATTTTTTACTTTTTAGAGCAATTTCCAACTGAAGTCGGTTCTATTTTTTTCCAAAATTAGTTTATTTTATTCTTTTTAGTGTAAGTGTACTTATGAAATAAGGTAATGTTTCCATTACGGAACTTCGCCTAATTTTCTTAAGTAAATGCTCCATAAAATAAACTGAAAAAAAAGGAAGAAACTATCAACGCGTCTAAAATTATAAACGATTGACACTAAAAAATAATCTTTGTTATTATCTGGTATTTATTTGTGTACTAGCTTAATCAAAGCCATTTAAATATCAACGGTTTGTCAACTAATTTATATTTCAAAGCAATTCTAGTTTCTCGTTGTTTATAAGATTTTAACACATACTACGTACGTTACCGCTAATGAGTTTCATGTTAGATTTAGTTAAGCCTTGGTTCAAATTTTTCATCATGATTACTATTAATATTGCTGTTGCGAGGCAAAAATTTTTTGCAACAATGTATTGAAAAGTTAATCATTTAATGGGGAAATGACATGAAATTTACTGTTTTCCATAATAACTTTTTTTCTAGTAAACAAATATCGTCATATGAGTACATGGTACCTAAGTTACACCATTTTCTATCGATTTAAAAAAAATCGTCCAAATAGGTTCAGTAGATCAGCTGTTATGTGCGAACAAACAAAAAAAAAAAAACATACGCTTTGAATTGATAACCTCCTCCTTTGTTGAAGTCGGTTAAAAAGTAGTGCTCGTTGCCGTTCGAGCTTTGCATTTCAGCAAGCTTGAACTTTTCAAATTGAAAAAGAAGCATCTGTGAACCAAGATTTTTACAAGGTAAGTAAAATTTTTTGAAGACTTGATGAAATGTTCTGAAAGTATGAGGAGCTTACCCCTCCCTCCCCCTCACGCATACATTCGTAAAAATCTGTAGCAATATATCATTTTTTTTAAACACATTGCAATATTGTTATTCTTCAGCAATGAAAAAAAGAACCAAATAATGGACATCGGAAACGACAGTTCAAAATTTTCGAAAACTGAGAAATTAAATTTCGGAAACGGCAGCCCAAAATTTTCAGAAATTTCTTATCACAAACACCCCTGAGCGAAACATATGGTCTGATATATTTCTTTAGGGACCTGAAAGTTAGCCATGACTGATGCTTGAAGTCACGCCTCGCTACTGGTACATACAGACGTCAAGAGAAAACTCGTCGTAATTAACTCGGGGGTGGTTGAAAAGGATTTTTCGGCTGCTTATATGTTGGTAGGTACATATACACGTGCTGACAGGTCGAAAAAACTACTGAGCCTTCATTCAGGGGTGAGCAAAATCAAAATTTAGACTCAAATTTGAGTGATTTTTTTTTCGCGATCACAATACTTCCTTTACTACGTAAAAGGAAGTAAAAAAAAGATTAATAATAATGCAATAAATGATTCAAAAACGTTAACCTCAATGACTCATCTAATAATGCCCCACTGGTAATCGTGCAGTAATGTTTCATGAGGCAAATGGGCAATAATGTCAAATACTAAATCCCTCTGATTAATGAAAGATATGACTGAGCTAAATTAACCAAGAAAACTAATGCCTTAGTTAAGTAAAGTAAAATTCAAGAGCAGACCTTATAATGGTGATTGAGCTGCAGCTCTGCTTTTTGAGATCATTGCCCTCATGTGCCTAGAATCACAAGTTTTGATTGCGTGCCTCTTTAAAAATTCCCTCTAAACCTACTAGATGAATGAGAAATGGCGGCAAAGTTCAACAAAGGCTCTGCAAACTGTATTCATTTTCTTCGTCGTGAAAAGCGCTGCTAATAACTACGAGTTTGCCTAAGAGCCTTGGGTTCATTATCCGGGTTTAATCAAGAATCCAGGATTATCCCCAACTAATTTAAATACCCAATTACGCTCCGTTTCCCCTTGAGTGCGGGGAAAAAAGGAGGAGAACTAAATCCCCCTTGCTTTGTGCGTCTCGGAACTAATAGACAGTAGGTTTAGATCTAACACTAGGCTTTGTGACAAATAATTGGACGCGAGATTGGATACTTCGGAGACCAGAAATAAAGCACGAAGACATATAGTCGAAAAAATTTTTTAATTATGGAGATAATTAACCTTTAGCACGCTAAAAATATCAAAGTATGTTTTAATACAGCTAATGGTTGTTTTCAAACTTGGGAGCACATTTTCAATTTCTTTTTAACATCACGGTTAAACTGTAAGAAGATTCCGAAGCGTCACAGATTGTTTTTGGGCAACATTTCGGGGTTTCAATTGGTTTTAAAGTTTCCTGTGAAAATCAAGTACCTTTGTGAAAAAGTTTTCTTTATTGCTACAAGGTCTATGAATGCGCACCTCTTACTCTGGGGGGAAAAATAGCCACCAGTGTCAAAATAAACTCAGCGTTTTTATCAAGTGTATCCCTTTCCGCTCAATTGCGGCCTGTTCAAACCGACTGATCCCAAATAAGAGCTGCGGATACTGTAGCTTTGAAAGAGTTGCAGGCAAGTAACGTGTTAGGTTTCCTCTTGCAATTTTGCATTAGTTAAGGCTTTCTTGGTATTACACACAAAATAGTATCCAGATACATTATATCATTAAAAATATTGGGACTTTTGAAAATCGGTATTTTTGCTGATTTCCTTAAAAATAAGAAACCAATTATTATGTAACTTTTCTCACATTAAGTATAGATTTCAGTTGACACTTCCAAAAAAAATAATAAAATCACCCATTTTATTTTGAGGACAAAAGGAGGGGGCAGGCAAATCATTTTCAACCATCCTTTAACGTAAATAGCTGGGAATAAAACAGAAATTTTAGAACTTGATTTAAATACTATGCATAATTCTGTTACACATTTTCGTAAAAGTACCACTTATAATTTCAAAGGAATAAACATTCTTTTCAAAATTACCAATTTTATTGGCCGGTTTTCGGCTCATAACACGCAAAGTTTTCCGTTGAACCTTATCAAACCTTCAGAAAAGATGACAGCTTACAAGAGTCTTACTGAATCTCACTGAAATTACAAATATAAATGAATAAAATTCATTGACGTATGAACGTTCAAAGCAATTAATTTTTCACAGTGAATGCGCGATCGATAGCAATTTATAACTTCAAAAATTTCGTAAGCATATAGATGCAGCAACTCATAAAAAAATAGTTAAGTAAAAATTTAGAAAAAGGTCAGCAATCTAATGAATTATATTGGAATTGCTTTCCGACCCGCAATGAATCTTAAAGGGTTGCTTGCAAATAATCTGCTTTTATAGCAAACCATTCCATAGAAACGATTGAATACTGAAAGCAAGTGTTCCCAATTTTGCGAACGGTCTCTTACGATGCGTCGTCTATCCAAAAATAATTGCAATGCCTCTTCCTGTCGCTTTGTGTTTCGATGCGGACTGATAACGCTCTTTTTGTACAGGTAACGCAGTCAATTTTTTCTGTTTACATATAAACATGTAAGTTTTTACTATTAACATTGTATTTCTATAAACATGCACTTTTAACTCGCTGGAGTCTTACTTTCCACCCAAAATACGCAATTTTATGTGAAAATGTGACTTAAAAATTAAATGAAAGAAGAATAAAATCGAATTCAAACAAAAGCTGCAGTCAGGCGCATTTCTGAATGATTCCTAAGATCGCTGTCAAAGCTCGCCTACCGGTCGTCGCACGTTTGAAACCAAGCTCAGGAAGCAACAATGAATCTTAAAACCGAGTTAGGATTGACGAAACAAGTATTTTTCATTTTAAAAGAACTGAAAAATAAAATGTTAAAAGATGTTTGAACTTTTTTTTTTTTTTGAACGGTTCTTTCCAAAGTTAGGGAGGACCGTCGGGACATCCGTAGCCTTTGGTCGGACTATTACTATTGGGAAACTAAGGCAGACATTTCTAACCGTTGGCCAACCGTACGCCTCTACTGTTGACCAACAATTCCCCAACTGTTTATGCTACTTGGAAATTTTCTTGAGTTTATTTATGGGAAAATGCATCAAAAAGATATATGAAGAAAATGACAAATAAAAAAAAATGAAAAATGTGCGGATAAATCACAACAATTGTAACAAAAAACCTCTTTTATCTTCAAAAAGGAAAATAAAAGAAAACACCTAAAACAGTCTCAATGTATTTATTGGGTCCTATTTTAGGTGCGTCCTTTTTTTTTACTTTTTGAAGATAAAAGAGGTTTTTTTGTTTTAATTTTGTGATTTCCCCTCACATTTTCCATTTATTTCTCATTTTTCACTCGCGCCAAAAGATCATAACCATACCGAACTTTTTACACGTTTTATAAATTATTTAAACGTTAATTATAGATACTCTATTTCGTCTAAAAAGTTCAGATTAAGTTCATCAAAGGTAAACGTCAACCCTTTCGATTGGGATGAAAATTTTGAACGAAGCGTGCAAGTCATTTTCGTCCTAAAAGTAGGAAATTTATGATAAAAGTTCACTAAAATTGGAGTAAAGTTAGGGACAACTTTTGTGTTTTGACTTTTTTATATAACGGTCAATGCGATGGAAATTACTGATTTCATCTCCAGAACCCTATCAATCTCTGCTAACAAACGGCCCCAGCACATTTTGATGCTTGAACAAACCATCTTTTTACAGCCAAATATTTGCTTTAACGTAACTTCGTGAATATGCCTCTTATAAGCTAATATTTTAAATGATTTTATAGACGTTAATTGTTTCTGGGAGCTTTTGGAAACTAAATTATTCTTGTCAATATAAAATTAGAAATTTTTACAATTGCATGATGGATTGTAGGGAAAGAAATCCTATCCGTCATAAATCATTGAAATACTTTTTGATTTTAAATATTTTTAAATTTTGCAAGTTGTCTCTAGGCCAACGGTTTTTAACCTGACAGCCACCCTCCTCCCTAGAGGAGCCTAAAAGATTTTTGAAGGAAGAGTGAACGTATTAAAAAATAAAGTAAAGAAGTACAACGCACTATAATATACTCAATCTTTTATTCACACGCAAATGTGTTTGATAATATCGCCCATTTTTGAGATTTTTCGTTCAAATGTCTCTACGAATCTACATTTTGAGCATTGAAATACATTAAGTCAAAGTGAGCTGCTTTATCACAGTCATAAACCAATATTTAAAGACATGGGGAAAAAATGACCTGCGGGAGCCCTCCCACGGGTGTTCTGAGAAGGATTGATTTTACACCCTAACCTTAACTAGATACCCCAAATCAATTTGCTTTTAAATATTTCATCCTTGGATTTCATATCGTGTAATAATAAGTTCAAAATATAGTTAAGTAAAGTAGAATTAAATTTGGAGTACAAAATTATTCATAATTTTTAATTCAATAACCAATGTCACAGGAAACCTCATCTTAGTCAAAGAATCGCAGTAAATCTAGACTGTGATCTTAGGCTGCGAACGGAGAGGTTCCTGGGACGAATCCCCACTCGAGCAGGGATTTGTGCGTTCTTTCTCCTGTCGTTGTCCCTTCCTTGCTTGACTGAGTAGTTATGATGTGAATGATTGCCTACCCTATAAATGCGACCTTATAACATACCCAGGTAGCACAAATAACCTTTAAACGTTTTATAAACGTTTTTAAGCGGTTGTCA
The DNA here is from genome assembly GCA_038373865.1 of Uloborus plumipes. Classification (NCBI taxonomy): domain Eukaryota; kingdom Metazoa; phylum Arthropoda; class Arachnida; order Araneae; family Uloboridae; genus Uloborus; species Uloborus plumipes. The sequence goes on from JAXGGA010004374.1 coordinate 64,842, forward strand.
CAACGTTAATAACCATTTTACAACGTTTAAAAAATGAAGTGTGCTACTTGGGTAGACTCTACTATCTGAAATTTTATACTCTTGCGAATAATTTTATACACATGCCACGATAATATGATTGCGAATATAAACAAACTCGCAAATTTTGAAACACGAATAACTCTTGGAGAAAATGAAAAAACTCTAACGTTTAACGAGTGAATACAAGTGTGTCCACACTTGTCGCCGAAAACGAAAATGCCTTTTAAAAAAAACAGCAATCGTGAGACTGGATAACAAAATCTATGCTTTTATTGAACAGCATTAGCTTAGAAATTTAAAGTTTATAAGCATTTGACACCCTGAGGTCCCCCGCACCTACCGTCTGAACATTTTATCGGTTTTGGGACCCTAGGGACATAAGTTTTTAACACAGAATTTATTAATTTGGCTGTATAGGAAAAGATCGCTCTCTGCCGACCGGGGCTTGAACCACCAACCTTTCAGCTAATAGCCAAACGCACTAGCCAAATGCATCACGAAGGTTGCTCTCTCGACGAATTGTTTAAGAAATTAACTTTGTCGGTAACATGTGCAACGCTCTTTTTTTTTTTTTTTTATCAAAAAATGCATTGTTTTTTACTCGGGTAATCAACTATATGCTCTTTTTATTGTTAGAAACGTCAATCAAGTTGGCGGAACAAAAAACTGATTTTTGTTTCATTTAAATCAAACATTAGAATGCTTAGATTATCTTCAGTGATTCTTTTCGCATGAAAATGTACGACAAATTATGAAAACAAAACTCATGTCTCTTTTACTGAATAAGATCTCTTCTCTACTAATAATAAAGCTGAAGGTTCGTCTTTCTTTCTGTCCTTCTTTCTGTCCTTCTGTCTGTCTGTCTGTTACGCGCGTAGCGCCAAAACCGTTCGGTCGATTTTCATGCCACTTGGTACAAAATTAGTTTGTAGCATGTAGTTTTGCACCTCGAAGCGATTTTTCGAAAATTCCATTTCGTTCTTTTTCTATTCGAATTCTTCGCGGAAATTCGATGAAATAGGGAAGAAATATTTCACACACATTTTCATATCTTATGTCATTCGAAAGCTTGAAATTTTCTGCATAAAATGAAGTTTTTTCGAAGTTTCTACGATCATCAGGAGAGCTGTAACAATTGTTTTTAGAATCCCGGAATTCAAGGCTTACCTTCAGTAAAGCAAGCCCAACGATTCTAAAATGGTCTTGCTCGAGAATAAAATTTGTTTGAAAAGATAGATGAAATGAATTATTTTATCAACGGAAATCAACTTTTCATGTTGTTACCATGGTTACGTGTTCATACTTATTTTTGTTTCGTTTTTTTTCCAGCGTTGCCAGACGTAGTATTTTTGATAATACGGTAGTATTTTTTCGGCCCAAATAAGGAGCGTAATATTTTTCTGGCAACCCTGTTTCCAATATACTAATGACTTAATTAAAAGACTTGGCAGATTTTTTTTTTTCATTTTCGCAGATTTCGCATTTTAGCAACATTGATTTTGCAACGTTTGGAAACAGTAGAATTTTGTAATTTTTTTTTAGCGGAGGCGTAGTATTTTTTTATTTCAATTCTCAGGCAACCCTGTCTTTTTCCAAGTGAAAATGCTTTGGGACCTTACTTGGCGCGTTTTCGAAAAGTCACCAACTAGCGCGTTTTTGCGTGTCTCGCGGAATTGAAAGCTCCGAGAGAAACTACGCAACATAGTCAGGGTTACCACGCTTGGCACGCCTATCGCCCATTTAGCGAGAAAAGGGTATCTAAAGCACAGATTAACCAAATATCGTATCAATTGCGTTATTGCATCGTTCTTTTTAACGTGTTTCATTTCGGAAAATGTATTGTTTTGTTTTTAAAACTAGGAAAGGGAACTTTCTTCTTTTAAACTTTGGTAAGATTTCTGTTGGTTTCTGTGAGCAACAAAATTATTCTTATTTTCTCTTTTGGCTTATTTTTGTGCATCTCCCCTTGGGGTTGCATTCGAATGTTCCAAGGGGGTGTTTTACCCCTTTTATGGAGTAAATCAGTGTTCATTTCAATGCAGACAAAAGTGATATGCATTGGCACGACCACTTGGCGATATATCGCCAAGCTTTTGGTCGCCAAGTATTTGCCGCCAATTTGGCGACATATCGCCAAGTTGGTGAAAAAATTGTTTTCTTTTTTTATTTGGACTCAATTTGGCGCTATTGGCGATATTTTGCGAAAAATCCACTGAATGATGTTAAAATCGGTGATATTTAGGGGATTAATCATTGCAAAACATTTTTTTTTTTGCATTGATTCGTGGCAAACTAGGGATATAAATGTTTGAACTGTTATCTTGCTCACTCCAAGCACTATTTTAACACTTAAGGCATCTACTAAGAAATTTACACATAAAAATAAGTAGCGTGGGGTCCATACCAGATTTTTATATCATACTTTGAAGGAATTATAGTTGAATTACAACTAAAATAGAGCATTTTTTCTGCTATATCAATTATTTCACAAATGAACTTTAATTTTATACCACGGGCAAAGCCGTGCGGGTACCGCTAGTATTACAATAAAGCTTCTTGTAATAAGAGACGTGGATTACGGAAATGCTCAAACTTCGCACACTCCAAGGTCCCCCGTACCTACCACAACTCGTGGTTTAACCGGAACAGGGCCCTGAAGAGCGCTTTGCTTTTTTTTTTTTTTTTTGAACCAGACCAAGAGCCGAGCAAACCCTTGGCCGAGAACCCCCAGCGGTATCGTTTCACTTGGAGGACTATGTGACCATGACATTTTTAACGTTATCCAGCCACCATTAATTTAGACGGTGGATCTTTGATCGGCTGGGATCGAACCCGGGCCGTCCAGTCACGAGTCCGACGCCTTATTGATCATGGCCCTGAAAATACTCAAGCTGGAAGACCAATATCACAATCAGGTACAAAAGAAATTTTAAACCAAATTGTACTGCACAGAAGTAAAGTGGCAACAGCTATGAAGAGGCAGCGTATATAAATACTCCCGAATGAGGGTTCCAAGCACCCACAAAGAGAGCTTTTGCGGGTGCTTGGAACCTCGACTGGCATCGGGACTATCAGGTGGCCAAACGGAGTCAAAGTAACGTTTAAGATTTGGCCTTGCATAGTAGAGCCTATACCGAATTGCAATGTCCCTGATGTGTCTGAGATGAAAAGTTATGATAACTTCAAGTATCTACGAGTGGTTCCAAAAGTTCTAGTGAAGAGCTGCTTTCATACGGTAGCTGGAAGACGCCCATGAGTGCGAAAATGCAGCTGTCCTCAGAGTAATCCTTTCCAGGCTATGAATGTCCTCAGGCCCGAGCAGTAAACTTTTTTTTCATCTACGCTTAATTGTGAAGTCTGAACTGAATGAGCGAAATTCCTTGCTGCCAACGAGAGTTGGTGTGTTTGAGCAGTATGTCAGCTTTTTTGACAAACTTCTAAGAGACTGCCGAGGTGACCGAACAAATCTCTATGCTAGTGTGGTATTTCCGAGCGGTCTGTTTGCCATGAAGTGCAGTTTTAAAATGGATTGTCTTAAGTGCTGATTTTATGTGCATGGTGCAGTCCAAGTGCTAGAAATAAGTTTATCTTAAAGTCCTTACATTTGCATTAGTGAATCTGATTACTTGTTGCAATGTGAAATGAGTAATTGGCTAAGAGTCAAAAGTGATCTCCTTTTTGTTTAAGCTTAATCACGCCACCAATCTACTTATATTAAAAACTGAGTATCTTTCTAACTATCTTTCTTTCTAACTATCTTTCTTTCTAACTATCTTTCTTTCTAACTATCTTTCTATGTCACGCTTCTTTCTCCTGAACGCCAATGAACTGAAAGTCGAGCCAGGTACCGATAGATAGGTAATTTTTCAAGCTTCATTAGTTTCAATTCATATAATTATACGATTTTAATTAGCGAAGATATCAATTAATAAGTGGTCAAATTTAAAGCGATTAAGCCTAATAAATGATTAAATATGAAAGCCATTGTTGCATTGCAAAACGTGGTTGCCATGAAACAGTAATAAAAATGATAATGCGAATTTGGAATGAAGGCTTAACTAAATCAAACACGAAACTCATAAGCGGGCCACTTACATAGTATTTTTATCGCTAGCTACTTGTAATATTTTGAAACATTCATTTGTTGAAGAGCCATCTACTTATATTAAAAACTGAATATCTATGTCTGCTTTTTTCCTTTGAGCGAGCTGAACTTACTGAAACTTTCCTCACCATCTTGAAGACGCGAAGCATCTCAATAATTCGAATGATTTTTTTTATATAGGAAAAAAGTAAAGGCGTGAAGCGCCTGTAAGCGAGCCGCCTTGGCGGGGAGTAATTTCTTTAAATTTTTTTTCTCACTACTTTCAGGGCACGAAGTGCCCGTGCAACGCCGGGCCACGTGCGTGGTATGTCTTGAAATCGAATGAACATTAAATTATATCAAATAATATAATTTCAGAATGAGGTAAAAGTTAGAGAGGGGAGACGTTATGCATCAGCATGCCGCAGGAAGCTAATCTAGCTGCCCTGGCAGCTAGTCTACTTATATTAAAAACTGAGTATCTTTCTAACTATCTTTCTTTCTATCTTTCTAACTATCTTTCTATGTCACGCTTCTTTCTCCTGAACGCCAATGACCTGAAAGTCGAACCAGGTACCGATAGATAGGTAATTTTTCAGGCTTCATTAGTTTCAATTGATATAATTATACGATTTTAATTAGCGAAGATATCAATTAATAAGTAGTAAAGTTTGAAGCGATTAAGCCTAATAAATGATTAAATATGAAATCCATTCTTGCAAACCGTCGTTGCTATGAAACAGTATAATAACAATGATAATGAGAATTTTGAATGAAGGCTTAACTAAATCAAACACGAAACTCATAAGCGGGCCACTTAGTAGAATTTTTATCGCTAGCTACTGGTAATATTTTGAAACATTTATTTGTTGAAGAGCCATCTACTTATATTAAAAACTGAGTATCTATGTCTGCTTTTTTCCTTTGAGCGAGCTGAACTTACTGAAACTTTCCTCACCATCTTGAAGGCATGAAGCATCTCAATAATTCGAATGATTTTTTTTATATAGGAAAAAAGAAAAGGCGTGAAGCGCCTGTAAGCGAGCCGCCTTGGCGGGGAGTAGTTTCTTTAAATTTTTTTCTCACTACTTTCAGGGCACGAAGTGCCCGTGCAACGCCGGGCCACGTGCGTGGTATGTCTTGAAATCGAATGAACATTAAATTATATCAAATAATATAACTTCAGAATGAGGTAAAAGTTAGAGAGGGGGGAACTTATGCATCAACATGCCGCAGGAAGCTAATCTAGCTGCCCTGGCAGCTAGTATCATAATAAATCTGGTACTTTTTATGAAGACATTTTGTGGTATTCATTGAAATGAGTTATTGTGGGCTATTTGTCTTAAGTACTACTTTTTACTTCCTTTTACGTAGTAAAGGAAGTATTGTGATCGCGAAAAAAAAATCACTCAAATTTGAGTCTAACTTTTGATTTTGCTCACCCCCGAATGAATGTTTCGTAGTTTTTTCAACCTGTCAGCACGTGCATATGTACCTACCAACATATAAGCAGCCGAAAAATCCTTTTCAACCACCCCCGAGTTAATTACGACGAGTTTTCTCGTGACGTCTGTATGTACGTGTGTGCGTATGTGGGTCGCATAACTCAAAAACTATATGCCGTAGAAGCTTCTAGCTTGGTATGTAGGCTCTGAGGATGGTCTAGTTGTGCACCTCCCCTTGTGGTTGCATTTGAATGTTCCCAAGGGGGTGTTTTACCCCTTTTTGGGGGTAAATCAGTGTTAATTTCAATGCAGACTCAAGTGATATGAATTGGCACGACCACTTGGCGATATATCGCCAAGCTCTTGGTCGCCAAGTGTTTGACGCCAACTTGGCGATATATCGCCAAGTTGGCGATAAATTTGGCGAAAAAAAATTTTTTTTTTGAATTTGGGTTCAATTTGGCGCTATTGGCGATATTTCGCGAAAAATTCACTGAATGATGTTCAAATCGGCGATATTTAGAAAATGAATCATTGTAAAACATTTGTTTTGCATTGCTTCGTGGCAAACTATGGGTGCAAATGTTCGAATTGCTATCTTGCTCACTCCTAGCACTATTTTAACACTAAGGCATCTACAAAGAAATTTACACGTAAAAGGAAGTAGTGTGGGACCCATACCAGATTTTTTTAGTACAAAATTTTCGACATTCAAAACTTGTATTTAAAAGATTTTCGTGAAATATTTTTGTATAGGATTAAAGTATACGTTGATTAAAGTACATCCACAATTTTTCAAGTAAATACGACACTAGAAGTATTTTAAAATGTATTAAATCGAAAACTAAAAATCATATTCTTCTCCTAAATGGGTTTGCACCACCTAACTTGAGGTAAACAGCCGAACGTACACGCGCATTATTCCAAAGAGGTTTCGCTCTAAATAAATTATTAAACTCACGAGAGTTAACTTTAAACGTGAAACTTTTTTATGCCGTTTTTTCCAGTTCACTCCTAGCGCCAACGTATGATAAGTAGCATTAACGTCCAAATAAAATATCTGGATTCAACGAAAGTGATGAGTAAAGCGTTTGGTAGAAAAGGAGAGTAAAGTTTCAACATATAACGAAAATGACGAATGGAATGATATCATAAACTGAAGGTGTCAGAATGATTTTTTAATACAGTTGGTCAAAACTGCAAAAGCCCGCTTTTCCCCATTTTGCAATTAATATTACTTAAAATAACTTATTTTTCCTCGAAAACCCCTTATCAGCCCAAAGAATTGTCACTTTGCCCGAGTAACTTGCAAAGAGTATAGTAGTGCCGTGGGAAGGTAAAGAGCAGTATATGAAGCAATGAGTTTTTGATATACTTGAAGAATCTCATTTTCAATTTCATACCAAGAAGAAAAATTTCGTAATATGACGTTTGTTTCATCCTTTAATTACAGCAGAAACCAAATAATCAAGTTCGTACGATAAAAATAAAGTAAAATAGATAGCAAAAATGCAAACATCAAAAATGAAAAATTTGCAGATACTACTCTTTGAATTCCCACTGCAAAGTAATTTCCTGTCGGGGTTTATACGAAGATTGTTTTTACATTTCGCGAGTTATCTACTTTTTATTACAGCCGCTAAATTGCTATTTGTTTTAGATTTGTTACGTTATAATATCAGTTGATGTATTTGCGGACAAAAATTTAATTCGTACTAATCAACCTAAAACATTTTTTATTTTTTACAAAGGGGCTGCATAGGTAATTTTGCCTTTTGTATGTCTAGTGCTGTCCGTAGATATTGTCTCCAGTCTTTCCTGTGCTACCAAAAGGACATGCATGTCAGTGGGATTAGATATTTTAGAAATTCAGTTTCAAAAAAGATGGTGGAACCTTGGTTTTAACGATATGAAGTTAAATTGCGAATTTTCGAGAGTGTCTGAGTCAAATAGACACTCTGGGGATCTTTAATATTCCGCATGATTATGATGCGTGGGCCTTATGCAATTTTATGAAGCTCAAAAATTAACTGACTAAACACTTTATCTCTGGCTCATAGCTCACAGCCAAAGGCGTGGAGGTGGACGTCAATATAAAACTACACACTGCAAAAAATGAACTATTGTTTTTACAGTATAATACTGGCAGCCGAGGTTCCAATTTACAACTGCAAAATGCACAGTAATAAACTATAAAACTAGAAATTTAACAGTTTCTTACTGTAAAGTTGCTCAAAATTTTAGTTGCTCACTGTAAAGTTAGAAATTTTACAGTTTACTGCCGTAAAATTTAGCTTTTTTATACTGTAAACAATCAGTATAATACTGGCATCAAAGGCAACACCTTAAAACTGTAAAATGCTCGGTAATAAACTGTAAAATTAGCAATTTTACAGTTTAGTACTGTAAATTTAGCTATTTTACAGTTTATTACACAATAAAATTAGCTATATTATAAACAACATTCATTTTTACAGTCATTAAAAAGAAATCAGAAGCGTTACTAGAAAATAATGGGCAGCTAAGTGTCTTATTTCTGACTATAAGATGTCTAGCAAAATACCGGAGAATTCCTTGATAGAATTCAGTAATCTTCTTGAAATTAGATAGAAGTCCTTTTGAAGAAATCAAAAATCCTCCTAATAAAAATCAGTTTTTTCTTTGAACTAAATCAAGAACCATCCAAGGAAACAAACTTATGTTTATTATTATAGCTTGGCACTATTCTAATTTAATAGGGAAGCACTTAAAGCATTTTAGAAAATTTGGCTTAAAATAATGCAGATTTTTGCAAGAAATTCTTGAAAAGCTGCAATATCCAGAGACTATAAATCGCCTTCATTTGTGGCTCAGTTAATATGGATTGGCCATAATTGAACTGCAGGCACTTAATGAAAACTCTGCATATAATTTGACACCAGTAGCAAAAGATATATTTCTCAACAGTGAGAAGTCTGCATTCACTTTTTCCTTTTCCATGATGTATGTTTCTACCACTATTGTTTGAAAATTTATGCATGTGTTGACACTGTAGAATTCATGTTAAGTATCATGTGATGACGCTGCATAAGTGACTATCCAGGTGGGGGGTTCCCACAGCCGCATATGGGACAATCATTTACCATACTCGTACAAGACTTGGCTCTTATTTTATGACGTTTTGCAAGTCTTTTTTTCTCTTTCTTTCTTTTTAAGAGCAAGAATCTGAGAGAGTGTCACGCCTGTGATTCATGACATCTCAGATTTTTTCCAAAAAATTACCAAATGTTTATTATCTTATTGAAAGACCAAATCCAGAATGTTTTGTTCTAAAGTTGAGTTGTTTAGTTTTTATGGATCCCTAAAGGTGAAGGTGCGGCATCAAAAATTAAGCGGATTTTCAAGACATGGAAGTTGCTGTGAGCCAAAACTCTTACCAGAAACTGTTGAACTCCAATTTTCTTTTTGTATATGGAATACAGAAGGTTCAAACTTTACAAAATGAATGTTAAATTTGTGGTAAGTTGTTGCCGTAAGGTCAGTGAAGGCCCTCAAAACAAGGCATTTTTGACGTTTTTCAGCATTTTTGAGGTCCAAAAACAGCTTGTACATTTCAGTTGCCACGGCAAAAGTAGTGTCGTTTGAAAGACCAGTGTAAGCACTTTAAAATAATGTATAAACAACCGAGGAAAGTTCAACGTGCTTTTAGTTGCGTAAGGCCGAAATATGAAAAATGTCATATTTTACCGATATTCAAACGGTCATAACTTCCTCTGCCAACAACATATTGAAATATTTTTTTTGCCAATGTCATACTCTATTCTTTGTCTTAACAGAACAGTTGAGTCCTTTGAGGCGAAATGTAAAAAAAAATTTTACAAAAAATGTATTTTTTCCTGTGCATTTTTTGTAAAAATTTTTTTCACATTTCGCCTCAAAGGACTCAACTGTTCTGTTAAGACAAAGAATAGAGTATGACATTGGCAAAAAAAATATTTCAATATGTTGTTGGCAGAGGAAGTTATGACCGTTTGAATATCGGTAAAATATGACATTTTTCATATTTCGGCCTTACGCAACTAAAAGCACGTTGAACTTTCCTCGGTTGTTTATACATTATTTTAAAGTGCTTACACTGGTCTTTCAAACGAAACTACTTTTGCCGTGAAAACTGAAATGTACAAGCTGTTTTTGGAGCTCAAAAAGGCTGAAAAACGTCAAAAATGCTTTGTTTTGAGGGCTTTCACTGACCTTACGGCAACAACTTACCACAAATTTAGCATTCATTTTGTAAAGTTCGAACCTTCTGTATTCCATATACAAAAAGAAAATTGGAGTTCAACAGTTTCTGGTAAGAGTTTTGGCTCACAGCAACTTCCATGTCTTGAAAATCCGCTTAATTTTTGATGCCGCACCTTCACCTTTAGGGGTCCATAAAAACTAAACAACTCTACTTTAGAACAAAAAATTCTGGATTTGGTCTTTTAATAAGATCATAAACATTTGGTAATTTTTTGGAAAAAATCTGAGAGGTCATGAATCACCTCATAATGCTAGTCGTGACAGTTTCTCAGATTCTAGCTCTTAAGTAGAAATTTTGTTTCTCAAAGTCAGACTAGAACAAATCATAGTCTCATTGCTTTACAAGAGAGCGTTAAAACATTTGTCTAGTGCATGCAAAGGTTAGAAGTAGCACTTTCATAATACTAGTAAATTATTAAAAATGTAAACTAATTAACTCCCGGAAAATATTAATACCAGTAATTTAAAAGTTAAACTGGTTATTAACTGAAAAATTATTTTTTCCCATGGAAATACGCTTTTATACCTCAATGCGGAGGAAGATTCTGCGTACAATGCTGTAATAACCTAAAAATTGTCATTTTCCCCAAGGCAGATGAGCAGCCGCGTCTGGAAATTTTTTTGTTTCCAATTTTTTTAACATTTCTGTCAAGGCTTTGCTTAATAATATTGCTTTAACTTAATTATACAAGCATGCTCATTTGGTTTTCGCTAAAAATTAGGCTCGAAAAGAACTTCTAATTCCGACATAATAATAGTGCCTGTAGGCAGTCACAAACTCATTTCTTCAAATATCTCAAGAATTAATTTTTGTGGGTCCTACGGTTTACCTGCCCACGGCAGCAGTTTTACATTTAGGTTGGTCTTATAAAGGGCTTATAAAGCAGTAAGTAACCGCCCCTAAGCCAGGGCTAAGGCAGAAACATGCAATACACCACCAACTCGTTTATTCCATCCATGGACTGCAGTTTCGTGCACTTTGGTACTCGTCAGCATGGAATAGGAATGCTCGTTTAATTCCTATTCCAAGCTGACGAGTGCCAAAAATCACGAAACTGCAGTCCATGGATGGAATAAACGAGTTGGTTTTGTATTGCATAAAAAAGAGGTTCTCCTCAGTCGTCACGTATGGGACGAAATCCCCAGTTTCCCCACGAAATGCTCCAAATGCTATCACCCCCAAATACCCAAAATTTGCCCTCGTGCGGCCACTTTAATGACTTTTATTCAATTTGAGTGAAATACCAGCCCGTGCCCCGATTGGCAAAGGATGCGTCCACGCGGTTCTGGGCAACCTCCAGTGGCCTCCCACCCCTTTCCCCGTCAGTAGTAACGAGTCGCCTCTTCCCGTTGCAGGCGGAGTTGCCTCGGCAGCCGGTGCCCGACCTCTCCCTCACCCTGTGCCGCTACCTGGGCGGCGCGGCGGCCGTCGCCCCGCGGATCGAGGCGGCGGTCCGGGCGGCAGAAGAGTTCCGCCGGGGCCCCGGCCCGGAGCTGCAGGAGGAGCTGGGACGCCTGGCGCAGGGCCTCGACAACTGGGTGAGTCGGCCCCTTCTTTCACTTTTCTTGAAATAGTATGTGTAATGAATGTTTTCACTCTGTAAGAAATATTTGTTGTTTTTACAGTATAGTGCAGCGAATTTTACAGTAGTAGACTGTAAAATTGCTAGTTTTCCAGTAGTAGGCTGTGAAATTGCTAGTTTACAGTAATAAACTGCAAAACTGCTAGTTTCAGTTTATCACTGCACATTTTGCAGTTTTAAACTGGAACCTCTTCTGCCATTATTAGAGTTGTTTTACAGTACAATACAGCTAATTTTACAGTAATAAACTGAAAAATTACTAGTTTTACAGTGATAAACTGTACAGTAGCTAGTTTTATAGCTTATTACTTTGTTTTTACAGTTTTAAATTGGAACCTCTGCTGCCAGTATTATATTGTAAAAACAGCAGCTTATTTTTTGCAGTGTAGTTATAATTTTTAGTGGTAATTTATAGGGAAGATACACTGCAAATCTTAAGGGGCCAGGCAATTTTAAACACGTTTCCATCAAAAAATAATTAAATAAATACCTTCGAGCATGGAAAATTGAAGAATATAAAACATCGTAGTAATGTCCAGAAAAGCAGCATGAACGTGTTTCGGAGCTACAAGGAACCCTTTTTAATGCAAAAGAAGTGAACTTATGGATCAAAAGTCGGATGTCATTAGCCAGGTGACTTATCACCCATAAGTTCACTTCTTTTCCACTGAAAATGGGGTGGTTCCCTTTAGATGCAGAAAACGGTACGCATCTTTCCAGCTTATTTGTGAATTATTACATGGTTTCACATTCTTTTACTTTTACGTTTTCAACCCTTTTTAAATATGAACACTTGTCTCATTTTCCAGAACACTTTAAAGCACACTTTTTGGAACAGGTTTCAAAACACTTCTGTGCGCACTTTTCAAAACTTTTATTTGGCTCAGCACACTTTTTTAACACTTTTGGGATTATATTTGAAAACATTTAGTGTCAATTCGTGTTTCAGTTCTTTTATAGGTAGCACTTTATTGCAATATTTTTACAGCACTTATGAAGCATTCTTTAATTACACCAGTAGTTTTTGCTGTTAATCTTAAGAAATATCGCGGAGCAGCTGTCAATCACTGCCAGGTAGTGGACGATTTTTGACCAAAGTAGACTGTCCTTTTGACAACATTCATGACACCAACCGGCAGCAATTTATTGTAATAAAACGTCTAGCAATGCCATAGTACAAAATTCTACTGAGAAGTGGCTAAAGATAGCTACTGAAATTATATTTGTTCGAGAGAAAACGATATTCCCTCACCTCTCGTTAAACAATATGTGGGATGAAGCCCCCATATTTGAAGGCAGAAAATGAAGTTTGCTTCAGTTCTGACTTAGCCCTGGCTTATGGGCGGTCACTCATTGCATACAATATGTGGGATGTTTCAGTTTTATTTTTAGAAGGTAATTTAACCTATTCAGACCCAAGACTATGCAAGATCAGTTTTGAAAAAAATGCTCTAATTCTAAGCACATAGAAAAAGCCCAGAATTTTTTTTTAAATAGGGTAGATGCTCCAGTTATGGCCACTTCATATCAATTTGTCCTATGTTTAACATATAATCTTTATATAACCAATCAGGTATGATTTTACAACAAAAAAAAACCTTCTTCAATACTTGCAACCTCATTGGCTAATTTTTTAGAACCTGTGACTTTCAAGAAAAATAAATATTTTAGAACGTGTTCTTTGTGCATAACTTAATCTTTTTGTTAAGGGACAAGGTTTTCCTACTAATAGAACATCTGACTTAGAGAAAAAGAAATTGTTCTTAAAACTGATTGATATTTGCTTTTATGAAGTAAGCTTTCTGTCTATTTTGATTTTACATTAAAATTATTAATTATTTTTTTAATAGAGGGTGGCCTAAATCTGGAGCATGAAATCTATTTCATGTACCAGTTTTGGACATTCAGTTGGCCATGCTCCAGTTTTGACCACGTATTTCATTATTTAAATTGTTCGGACATAAAATAACTTGAAGTATTTGGGTAAAATGAGAACAAAACTTACTTTTGTTTCTGTATGTATAGCTATGGCTCCAATTTAAAAAAAAGCAAAACAGATAGTAAACCTAGTAAAAAAATATTTTGCTCTTCACCATCAAACACAAAATGCAGTTACGGCTGTTACAAGTGGAATACCTAGCCTCATCACAAGCAAAGTCACCGTTTTAGTCAGTAGTACTTATTCAATGTCCGCCTCAACTCAACATCCTCAGATCTACATAATCAAAAACATGTATCCCAAATATACACGTGTAACGCTCAACCTCCAAACATAAACCACAAATATCAAAAGAGAAAGAAAAACCAAGTAACGCCACCTCATATCGTTATACCCAGACAATACGATATATATGTCCATCCCCAGTACGTCACAAAAAACAACCCCCCCCCCTACGCACTCCCCCCCAACGCCCCAATAAACAGTCCCCCACCCACACCCCCCCAACAACCCCCATTCCAGTAATCTCATCCTCTATTCGCCTTCCACACCCCTAACATCGAGATACACCATATCTTTGCAATACCAAGATGCAAATGTGCGCCCGAATTAATAGATGCAAATACCTAAACTCACCATTACAACCAGCCCCCAATAATAGCCCACCATCCACTACAAATCCAAACAAACCCCACTCCGTGAATAAGTAACAGGTTTTCCCGATATAACCACTGCATAAGATAACCAACAATCCGCCCCCCCGATCACTCTATGCGACCAACCATGCTTCCAACCAAGTGCTTACTCACAAGTCAGATGTCAACCAAAAGAGAACTACATAGACAACCACACACCCCTAAAATTCTTCCCCAATGAATACATGTGTACAAATCTATATGTTTCACACAATATAAACATTACTTCTCGACAGATGAATTCGGGATGACACATTGTTTTACAATCCAATTTTAAGACAAAAACTGAAACCTTAAGAAAAACTATCGACCACTCATGACATAAACTCACGCCCTACTCGAGAATGCGTTGTACCCTAACCACTCCAGACATATCCACTTCATCATTGTTATACACAAACTCTCTCACAGTAACATATGATAATTTGTCTTTTTTTTTTTATACCCATATCCTAAAACCCTCTGACACCTGCTATCCAGAATAGCTATTTTTTAATACATTAATCAACTACTCATAATGTCTATCACACATGACTATGTTCTCACCCCATTATAACACCATCACATGTCCCCCCTTGTGCAATCTTGTGGCTCTACCTATCCACACCATGACTAAAACTTCTTAGAGATCTCTCAACATAAAGTCATCAATCATCCAACACCCCCTACTTCTACCTAACGTGTCGCCACACCTGTCCAACATCCCCTCCGTATCATAAACCTTATCAAGTACTATTTCCCAATATAATATAACATCACCACCTATCCCTCCCGATACATATATATTATAGTGTTAATACCATCACACTCTCATCCATAAAAAGTTTTTCCCATTAGTGTCATAACATAACTGTACCATACCTCAATACGATGCACCCTCATTTATGTTACGCCAATAGTATGAATATACATCCTTCACAATCAACATCCCCGTCTCAAAAACTTCCACAACGAGACATCTGTCACAACACACTCCTAGACTATCGCCCCATACTATGCATCCCCCCACATACCTCCCCAGACCCCCTAGTCCCCCTCCACTCACACTGTGCCATCAATAACCTCTCACCCATCATGTATCTACCCCCATCCTCCAAACATATGTCCCCCCACGTAATCAAACCAAAAACCCCATCTATGTCCTATGACACCCCATACCAACTCTTCAACCCTAAATCCTCCTGCACCTGCCTAAAACCATCAACATCTATGATCTGTCCTAACATTACCTCTGTTCTGCACCCCAACAATCATATCTCACAAAACAAAATACAAAAAAAAACCTCTCCCACTCCCCCATTTATATCATGTACCCCCCTATAATCCAATCTGTTCTCGTCTACCCTTACATCCTGACCCCATATCAGAACTCACCTTCCCCCAGCCCCCTACCCACCCCCCCACCCATCCACCCCCCCCCCACCCCCACCTATAAAGTCCAACCCAAACTAAAAACCCCCCCCTCCTTATACCCAATCCCACCTTCCCGTAATCCTAATAAACATCAGTAAAATCACCATCAAAC
Organism: Uloborus plumipes; assembly: GCA_038373865.1. Classification (NCBI taxonomy): domain Eukaryota; kingdom Metazoa; phylum Arthropoda; class Arachnida; order Araneae; family Uloboridae; genus Uloborus; species Uloborus plumipes. The sequence goes on from JAXGGA010004374.1 coordinate 80,415, forward strand.
GCACCATACAGCCCCATAACTCTATCAGACCTCCACCTTACATCTTTAATCCCTCCATCCCACAACACTCTTGTCCCAGTACCCCAACCTCAAAAATCCCTGAGTAAGATGAACAAACCCCCACCTACCATATCCCATTCCACCTAAACCATCATCTAGACTTACTGTATACCATATTCTATTGTGTGACAACACCATAAATTACATCATTCTAGAACAAATACATCATCTCTTAGCAAAGAATAACACCATAAACCCAAACCCTTACCAACACACTCTATCGTGTAAATCCATAAAATGTCAACTCCACCTAATATCCCATAACAACCATCACACTCCATCTCACTCACTAAACCCCACTTGTACTACAAATAGTATATACCAGGACCCGAACCCCCCCAACCATACGTCACCACTCTCCAAAAAAACCGCCCCTCACAAAATCACACATTCTTCTACCTCTATCCCTCCTCAACGTATCGCACTTCACGACCTTCCACACCACAAAACCCCACGTGCCCCCCAACAGTGCAACTTCCACGTCCTGTCCTTATACTTCAATCCCCTAAATCACTTCCCCCCTTTTTCTCCCGACGTGCATACAAGAATATCACCCCCACATCCATCACTATAAAATAATACCCACACACCATCCTACTCTAACTCCCTCCAAAAAAGACACCTCCTCCCACCCCACCCTCCTCCCACCACCCCACTGACATTTTATTCCTATTATCACACAACCTCTCAATCCACACCACGTAAAGAAACATAAATCGACACTTCAACCCCTCATATACTACCAACAAATCCACCCCTTGCGAAAATCCCCTTGTGCCCACCCCCCCCCACATCCCCCCCCCCATTAGTACAATAACCCTGTCACCTGTAACTGTAAACCACCTCCTCAGAATCCCCACCCCCCACTACCATCTGCAATCTGCCCCATGTGTGAAATTCAAGTCCACGACCGAAAAATATTCCTAAACACTGACCTCTATTTCACAAAAATCTTCCCCCTACCACCCCCAGCCCCCTATATCATACTGTCAAACCAGTCGAACCATAACTCATCAAACTCTCAACACCTACTAAAGACACCTTCCGCAGAACCTCTCACCAAAACACGAACACCACCTCTCACAACATGAGTGCCAAAAGATGCCTCCCACAATTGAACAGATCTACACCTACCCACCATTATCCATAAATTCTCCCCACGTGCTCTATCACCCTAAATCCCCCAAACATCAAAACACCCTAAAGACATTGTCCCACCTCCTCATGTTATCCTATAATATCTTTCCCCTTCCAAGCACCATCATCCTTTATGCCAACTGTACTAAAATACCTACCTCATATTTCCAGAATAAGCCAAAAAAGCACCTCAGTGTATACACAATTCAATGTGTGTGTCGCCCTGGTCCACACCCACCCTTCAAAAACATCAGCATCTCTAAACTTCCGCTTGAAAACAGATCACTGCTCAATACAAATCCAAATCTCAGATCACTCCCCATTCCGCCTTCTACAAACACTCCCGCCAATTCCCCGTAACGTGGAAAATCGCTACAAATCACCATGTCCCCCGTCACAACACACAAGAACACAACCTACACAGTATAACATAAGAAATAATAATACGTCTCTCACTCAAAGTGTAAGAACAGTCCTCATAACCCCCCCCCCTGACAATACCCAGTCTAACTAACAGCCCATACCAGTACCAATTAACTACCCCAAAATTCGTGTGCTCTTCTTTTCCTCATCGTACACCATACAGACAATCCCCGCCACTAATTATAAAATTCTATACATAAGTACTCTGTCCTCTCACTCAAAAAATAACCTCCTACTCTCGCCAATCATCGACAATCCACGAGACGACATCTTACCACTCTAATTGTCATCCCCCTCCCGTCCTATAAAATCGAAAGCCTTTAGAAGTGCATAAATGCCCAATTATATTTCAACTTCAATCACTTCACGTAAATATTCTCCTTTGATTCTCCCCATTACAGACTAATACCCTCCTCTGAAAAGAAACCCTATTAACAACACCACCCCAATTAAACTACCATACCATCCTCCCTCTAAAATCGTCCCCCAATTTAACCATCAATGTCGCAATATAGTGCTTGCATCACTCACGTCACCACCCGTAAGCCGTATTCCCATACTCATACTCACCAAAATTCCGTTTTTACCACCCTTTAAATCAGAGAACTCCTCCCCCATACCACAAACCCCCCATCCACTATAACCCAACTACCCAACTTACAATAAACGCCACTCGTTGTAACCAAAACCTCAATCCTAATCTCCCCCCAATTACCACTATTTAACATACTCATAAAACTAATAAACCAAAAACCCCCATCCAAATCTAAAGCATTTATACTACACCACTCAACCACTATCTAAAAACCGACTCCTTATTGCAACCCCTCTACCCTAAACATAACAAAATCATCAAAACAAAACAATAATCCCACCATTCAAAAAACAAAACACACAATACTTGTATCTCACACAAAATAATAACCGACCGTACAATAAATACTACAATTGATACAATTCCATCTAGAAAATCCTTTGACCTGCTCACTACAAACAATGACCACAAAAAAAAAAAACCACAAAATAAAACATTAACAATTTGCACCCAATAATAATACCCCTAACCCCCGTGCCAACACCCTAAGAATTCCCCCCTAGTTACCTCCAAACCATTTAACAATAACAACCCCCCACCCAATCCACACAACAATCAACCTCTTCAACCTACCCATTTCCTATTCAAAATTCATCAACCCACATCCACCACCAACTCCCCCAACCCCCACACCACACCACCCACCCCCCCCACCCACCAACACCCCCCCCAACCAACACACCCCCACACACCACAACCACCACTCACAACACCCAACCACAACACACCACCCCCACCCCCCCAACTCCCCACACCAACAACCCAAACACCAAACACCTCCCCCACCCACACCACACATCACACCCCCCCACACCCCACACCACCCCCCAACCCCCCAACCAACAAACCCCACCCAACCCCACCCACACACCAACACCACCCCCAAAACCACACACACACCCAACATCCACCCCACCCCCACACCACCCACCACACACCCCCCCAAAACCCCCCCCAACACACCCCAACACACACACCACACAACACCCCCCCCACACCCCCCACCACACCCCCAACCAACCCCACACCCCACACCCACACCCCCCACCCCAACCAACCCCCACACCCCCACCACCCCCCACACCACCAACAACACCCCAACCCACCACCCCCCACCAACCCCCACAACCCACCCCCACACCCACCACACCCCCACCCCCCCACCCACCCCAACACCCCCCCAACCACACCCACCCCCCCCACCACACCCCCCACCCCCACCACACCCACAACCCACACCCACACCACCCACACCAACCCCAACACCCACCCCCCCACACCCCCCCACACCACACCCCAACCCACCCCCACCACAACACCCACCCCCACACACCCACACCCACCCACCCCCACACCCCCCCCACACCACCCCCCCCAACACCACCCACCCCCCCACACCACCAACACCCCACCCACCCCAACACCCCCCAACACCCACCACCCACCACCACCCCCCCACCCACCACCACACCCCCCCCACCCCCCACCCCCACCCCCACCACCCCCCACCACACCCACCCCACACCACACCCACACCCCCACCCCCCCACCACCCACCCACCCCACCCCCCACCACCCACCCCCACCCCCACCCACCAACACCCCACCCACCACCCCACCCCCCACACCCACCCCACCACACCCCACCACCCACCCCACCCCAACACCCCACCCACCCCACCCCCCCCCCACCCCCCCACACCACCCACCCCCACACCCCACCCACCCCACCCCAACCACCCCCCACCCCACACCCCCCCCACCCCCCACACCCCCCCCACACCCACCCCCCCCCACCACCCACCACCCCACACCCCACCCCAACACCACCCACCCCCCCCACCCCCCACCACACCCCCCACCCACCCAACCACCCCCCCCCCACCACCCCCCCCACCCCCACCCCACCCCCCCCACACCCCCCACCACCCCACCCACCCACCCACCCCCCCCACACCACCCCCCCACCCACCCCACCCCCCCACACCACCCCACCCCCCCACACCCACCCCCACCCCCACACCACCCCCACCACCCCACCACCCACCCCCCACCACCCCCACCCCACCACCCCCACCCCCACACCCCCCCCCACCCCCCCACCCCCACCCCACCACCCCCACCCCCAACCACCCACCCCCACACCACCCACCCCCACCCCACACACCCCCCCCCACCCCCACCCCCCACCCCACCCCCCCCACCCACCCCCCACCCCAACCCCCCCCACCCCCCACCCCACCCCCCCCCCCCACCCACACCCCACCCCCCCCCCACCCCCCCCACCCACACCCCCCACCCCACCCCCCCACCCACCCCACCCCCACCACCCACACCCCACCCCCCCACACCCCCCCACACCCCCCCCACCCCCCACCCCCCCACCCCACCCCCCCACCCCACACCCACCCCCACCCCCCACCCCCCACCCCACCCCACCCCCCCCACCCACCCACCCCCCCCCCCACACCCCCCCCACCACCCCACCCACCACCCCACCCACCCCCCCACCCCCCACCCCCCCACCACCCCCCCCCCCCCCACCCCCCCACCACCCCCCACCCCCCCCACCCCCCCACCCACACCCCCCCACCCCCACCCACCCCCCACACCCCACCCCCCACCCACACCACCCCCCCCACCCCCCACCCCACCCCACCCACCCCCCCACCCCCCCACCACACCCCCCCCCACCCCCCCCCCACCCCCCCACCCCCCCACCCCCACCCCCCACCCCACCCCCCCCACCCCCCCACCACCCCCCCCCACCCCACCCACCCCCCCCCCACCCCCACCACCCCCCCCACCCCCCCCCCCACCACCACCCCCACCCACCCCCCCCACCCCCACCCACCCCCCACCACCCCACCCCCCCCACCACCCCCCCACCCACCCACCCACCCCCCACCCCCCCACCACCCCCCCCCACACCCCCCCACCCCCACCCCCCCCACCCCACCACCCCCCCACACCCACCCCCCCACACCCCCACCCCCCCACCCCCCCCACACCCCCCCCCCCACCCCCCACCCCACCCCACCCCCCCACCCCACCCCCCCCCCACCCCCCACCCCCCCACCCCCACCCCCCACCCCCACCCCCCCACACCCACCCCCCCCACCCCCACCCCCCCCCCACCCCCCCCACCCCCCCCCACCCCCCACACCCCCCCCACACCCCCCCCCCCACCCCCCCCACACCCACCCCCCACCCCACCCCACCCCCCACCCCACCCCCCCCCCCCCACCCCCCCACCCCCACCCCCCACCCCCCACACCCCCCACCCACACCCCCCCCCCCCACCCACCCACACCCCCCACCACCCCCACCCCCCACCCCCACCACCCCCCCCCCCACCCCCCCACCACCCACCCCCACCCCACACCACCCCCCCACCCACCCCCACACCCCCCCCACCCCCCCCCCACCCACCCCCCCACCCCACCACCCACCCCCCCACACCCCCCCACACCCCCCCCACCCCCCCACCCCACCCCCCCCCCCACCCCACCCCCCACCCCCCCCACCCCCCCACCCACCCCCCCCAACCCCCACCCCCACCCCCCCACCACCCCCCACCCCACCCCCCCACCACCCCCCCCCCCACCCACCCCACCCCCCACCCCCCACCCCCCCCACACCACCCCCCCCACCCCCCACCACCCACCCCCCCACCCCCCACCCCACCACCCACCCCCCACCACCCACCCCCACCCCCCACCACCCCACCCCCCACCACCCCCCACCCACCCCCACCCACACCCACCCCACCACCCCACCCACCCCCCACCCCCACCCACCACCCCACCCCCCCCACCCCACCCCCACCCCCCCCCCACCCCCCCACCACCCCCACCCCCCCCACCCACCCCCCCACCCCCACCCCCCACCCCCACCACCCCCCCCACCCCACCCACCCCCCCACCACACCCCCCACCCCCCCCACCCCCCCACCCACCCCCCCACCACCCCCCCCCCACCCCCACCCCCCCCCCCCACCCCCCACCCCACCCCCCCCACCCCCCCCCACCCCCCACCCCCCCCCCCCACCCACCCCACCCCACCCCCCACCCCCACCAACCACACCCCCACACGTTATTAGGGAGAGTGCTAGTATTGCGCTAATTGACCTCGTTCTTTTTTTTTTTTTTTTTTTGAGGAAGCATGTGCAAATACATTCGATTGATCCTTTGATGCAGAAAAACTTTTTAGCGAGCTCCTTTAGCGGGGAGTAATTTGCTGGAACTTTGCTTCTTTGTACTTTTAAAGGGAGGCCGCCTTGGCGGCGAAACGTTTATTGAAACTCTTCCTCGCTACTTTATAAGGCGAGCCACCTGACGGCGAGTACACTGCTTAAACCATTTCCTCATTACTTTAAAGGCGAGCCGCCTTTGGTGGCGAGTACGTTTGTTGAAACTGTCTCTCACTAACTTTAAACGGCGAGCGCCTTGGCGGCAGAGTAGCTTTTCTCAAACTGCACATTCACTCTTTAAACGCCCGTGCAACGCCGGGCCACGACGTAGTTACTACTATTAAAAATCTGTCAGCGTCTGTCTCTGTCTGTCTGTCTGTCTGTCCGTCTGAAGCTTGAAACTCCTTCAAAAACACGCTTGAGCGGATAGAGAATCAAACATAATACCATTTCGACTTCGAAATTTTCTAAGGAAGACACATAAGTACAACCGCGTAATTCGCTACGACGTTAATTAAGCTGAGAATATTAATTTAAAACGTTAATTAAAATCTTGTGCAACCTATTTAAAATTCCACAAGACATTTATTTCTTACCGTTGCCATTTTAAATTAAAACGTTAATTAAATTATTGAACTTTAAAAAATTAAAGAGTGTTATTTCTTTCCGTTGTCATTTTGAATACGTGTTACAACAAAGTTCTAACAATTGTTTTTATTCTAATTAATGACTGATATTTTTTTTCTCTGGTACCATTTTGAAAATGTGTTTTTAAATAAAATTGCAACTGCTGTTTTTAGCAGGGACTTTGTTTTGGCTACGATCCAAATATTAAAACAGCTTTTTCGTTTAAATTTTGCAATTAATATTACAGGAAGAAAGCGGTTTGGAAATAAATGTTTTTGGTAAGGAATCTTATTTGTTATTTAGGGAGAGCGCTAAATATGTACTACTAGACATCGTCTTTATTTCTGAGGAAGCATGTGTAAATAATTCGATTGACTTTTTGATGCAGAAAGCTTTTTAGCGAGCCGCTTTAGCGGGGAGTAGTTTATCGAAACTTTCCTCGCTACTGTAAAGGCGAGCCGCCTTGACGGCGAGTTCAAACTTTCTTCGCTAATTTAAAGGCGAGCCGCCTTGGCGGCGATTAGGTTGTTTAAACTTTCCTCACTACTGTAAAGGCGAGCCGCCTTGGCGGCTAGTAGTTTTCTCACACTGCCTTCACTACATTAAAGCCCGTGCAACGCCGGGCCACGCAGCTAGTTAGTCTTAAAATGCGAAATTGTTTCTTTTTTTTTACCTCAGTGACTTTACGTAATACTTAACAATGGGTCTGAGTTGAAAACTTCATTGCTTTTTTTTAGATCATTGCCCGCCTGAAAAAGGTCAGTTTTGGAGTGATTGTAGAAGATATGTTCGTACTTGTGATGAGTATATTGGAGGCTCTTACGACTACGCTGGTTACTGCCGAGGTGGATGTGACTGCCAGAGTCTTAATTATTACATTCGCGGCGATGGTTAGTATTGCATATATTTCCAAGTCCTAACTTCCTTCTTCACTTAACTTTCCGGAAACGGTTCAAACTGAAAGTTGAAAATGATGTGAGGCAATTCCACGAAACTGGAGACATTACACAAAAAAAAAAAAAAAATCAATGAATCAATAGTTTTTTTTTTACTTTATATGATGTAGGCTAGAAACTTATTTTTTGTAAGTTTTATAGGTAAGTTTTAACAACACCATTTTGTGCACTTGTTTTGTTGTATTAGAGCTATTGAAAGTTCAACTTTTTTTACTAATGAAATTAACTGGTATGTCTATAGACTTATTTTTTATTTAAACTTAGCTTATAAATGAAGAGAGTAAGCCAACAAAGAAGCTTTCAACTGTTACATTTATTTTGTATTAAATTTTTATAAATTAGTCCTCACATTCATGTACCGTCAGTCACAAAATTGTATAAAAGTTTGTTTTTCTTACACAAAACTAAACCCAAGACTATGACAAGTCATATTCTCTTTATTTATGATGATATCTTTAAAATTCTGCACTTAAATATTTAAAAGTAGTTGAATTTATATATTTAAAATTTGCTTAAAATATGTATCATCAGTCACAGTAACATCAGTCACATTTCTCTTTCCACTAAGATACTTTAAACAAACTACACAAATGGCACTAACTGCTTCAAAAAAGGAACACAGGAGGTTAGAGAAATTTTAAATGCCGAAAAATGTGAAGATTAGTAAATTAAAAACAAAGCGTATGATGAACAGAGAGAAAAGTGAGAGAGAGAATTTTTTTTTTTTTGAAGTGATCATCTAGTTACGTTACCAAAGTAAGTTTAGAAAAAGATAAATTAGGAAAAGAAATAGAAGAAAATGTAGAACACAAAAGAGCCTGA